>JAJIZL010035544.1:0-10525 GCA_023969395.1 Amblyomma maculatum
GGGGGGGGGGGGGGGGAAGGGGAGAGGCACCTCACCGTCTCCTGGAAGTGAAACTCTGGGCAGAGTATCTCCTACTTGTTCAAGATGTCCTTCTGTGTTCTACTCTGTGCATTTGTGGAATTGTAATGCGTATTTAGCCCGCTTGGTGTTTGCAAGTCTGCCATGCCATTGCCTGGGCATCGGCCTGTATTCGGTGTTTGGCCTAATGTAAATAAATGTCGATTTTCTTTACCGCAAATACAATCGAAAGCCACTTTTTCTATTTCATAGTATAGTTCAACTCTGTTCCCTTACGAGTATGACCAGTGGAGGGCAATGGGCAAAACTTTTTTGCGTGCCTCTGAAGCAATCCTGAAGCTCCTGAAGCAACGAGGCCATTTGTCTGTGAATGGTATGGTGCATAATGGCGGAAGTGACAAGAAAAAAAAAAGCGCGGAAGCTGTTCCACAATATCTGTCGTAAACAGACGGCCGCGGTTACTAATAATGACACGAGGAAGCTCATAACAGAGGACGACAGCATGCAGAAAAAAGACATCTACGGCGGTGGCCGAAATGGTGGCGGCAGTTTAACAGTAACGCGTGACATGATCAGCTCATACTATGACCCAGCGATTACCCTTTGAACAAGCGGGGAAATGGGCCTATGAGGTAAACACCCATTTGCTCATATGGTATGGTCAGTGGTGTCAGTGGATGCAAGCGGCCCGGTGAAGAAGTCGCCGGAAGATTGGACCGCTGGCATTGCACAAAGGAGATCACATAACGCTGAGGCGTTTGACGCATATTTGGCGAGTAAAAACGTTCTTTAATGCAGGGTAAGGGTCCTGGTAAACCACAAATGTCCAGCTGTAGCGTCGTCGTGTATTGCGTGTAGAACAGAGGATTAGAGGGTAGGCGGTACGACGAGCAGAAAGCGCGCACTGCCAGACGAGTATTGTTTCCGTCGAACACACCATCGCGAATACAGAAATAGCTTTCAGACGACGGATCTCGAGCTTTTCGAAAAAACGACAGCAAGCCTTGATCTTTTCGTTGTTATCGCTGGAATTCGGCAAGATCAAGAACTTTTACGGAGAAGACGGCAAGATAATCGTCAACGTTGTCTTAATCGCAAAGAGTAGCTGTGAGAGGGAGCCTAGAGAGGCAGTCAGCATCGGCGTGTTGGCGACCACTTATGTACGACATTGTAAATTTCCGCTCTAAAGGCGTAATGCCCAGTGGGTCAACGGACTGCAGGGGCCGCGCAGATTCACCAGCCAGCAAAACCATGTGGTGACTTTAAATGCACGTTCATAAAGGTACGAGCGAATTGGCTGTAGGCTGAAAATGACGGCAAGGCACTCTTGCTCCGTCGTGATATAATTGCGTTCAGGCTTGCTGAGGAGCACACCAGCATTGGTCCAACAATGGTTCATCACTGGAAAATAATGGCATCAATATTGGACTGATATTGGCATTTGGGCATTTTACTACATTCTCCATTCTTGGCCCGTCTTTCGTTCCAAGATTGGTCCAGTGTTCAACCAAGCTGGAGCCACCAATGTAGGCACAATATTAGACTTTCAATTCATGCACCATGATTCTTGCCAATACTGCCAATACCATCATTGTATTACCAACATTTGTTTAATACCAGCTATTCCATTGATGGCCCATTGTCACTGCCAATATCATACCAATGGTTAGGCATTGCAGGCGCACTGGCTACTCCATTCATGCCGCATATTATCGATACCAATATTCATCCATTGG
Source organism: Amblyomma maculatum (assembly GCA_023969395.1). Classification (NCBI taxonomy): domain Eukaryota; kingdom Metazoa; phylum Arthropoda; class Arachnida; order Ixodida; family Ixodidae; genus Amblyomma; species Amblyomma maculatum. The sequence continues at coordinate 1,755 of JAJIZL010035544.1, forward strand.
TTTATGGGTACACCGGCTGCTCCATTCATGTACCATTGATGATGTCAAGATTACGCATTTTGTGGCACTGCCTGTGCCGGCCATAAAATGCAGCCGTTTTCATTCAAGCCATATTCGTGACAGCACATCGAACTTGCTGGGACAATAATGGCCTTTCGAATAGGAGTGGCCATAATAATTCAAATTGTCGCTCATGAGCAACCAGTAGATATTCACAAAACAAGGGCATGGTTCACAAAAAGATAATATTTATTGCAATTGTTACTAGATGACAGTTGTTACTAGCCAGCGCTGAGGGCACACACAGCCGCAGCTGGCGGGGCAGTGGCAGGCAGAGTGGCAGCAGGGGCGTGCAGGGCAGTGGCAGGGTTGGGCAGGGCAGGGCGGGCTCTCGGGAAGTGGAAGGGGCCAGGGAGCTGGAGGGCACACTCATAGGCGTAGTGAGGGGGCTGACCCTGCAATTGCATTCACAGGTGGCATGCCTGGTTCGCCAGGGGAGGTTTCAGCATAACGGCTTTTTCTTCCACCCCCTCTGTCACAGGAACCAGGCAGCCACCTGCGAATAAATGCGTGTGCCTCCAAATCGTCCACCGCAACTTTTTCGCAAATGGCACCTGCACAAAAACAACGAGGAAACAAAATTTACAACACTATTACGAGGCATATAAAATCGCGCGCATTATTTTAGGAAGATGTAGAAAATTCCAGGATTCATGTACCGAAATTCATGGTCAATGAGAAACACTATACTGATGAGTTCCAGATTAGTTTCAGCTGCCTTGGGTTTATTAGGATGAAAGACGCGCATACATTGCATAGCATGTGCCCTGTTGCATTTTGATCGCCTCCACAGCAATACGGCTGAGACAGCCAGTGTTTCATCCCACACTAGGAATTAGTGCTTGATTGTCGGCTGTCTCCGCATATGACTGGCGCGCTAGTTTTTTGTCGCTCCTACGCTTTCTGCGATGTGCAAAACAGTTTATACTAAATATCATTACCAAGAGAATGTTCGGCGACCATTTGCATCTTTTGAAATGGCTAGATATAATATACACAAGCGATCTAAGCCCACGACTGCTGCACAGGCCGCTGGTTAGCTGATATACGCTTTTGACTGGTTTTGTGGGTAGCTCACCTAAACGGGAGCTCACGTAAACGGGTAGCTCACAGGTGCATCATTTTTACACATATACTGCTTGTCCAAGCAAATTTGATCCAAGGGATAAAAAAACAATTTCGGAGGCAGGCAAAGGAAACCAGATACATATTGCTGGAAGCTACCTTGAGCGCCACAGAAAAGGTTTTGTTTGGAATCCTTAATTGACATTATTTACCTAAATTACTGATTAATGACTTACACAATAAATGGTGTTGCTACTTTGAAGAGTACCGGCGCAGACCACGTTTGATTATTTGTGATAAAGAACCCTCACGTCTGCATTTTGAACGCCAGATACAATAGGAAACCACAAAAATACAAAAATCTGATTCCCGGACAATACAATTGAGGACTTGGCTTGGCTCGACAGCCCTGTGTAGCGTTAGACCTACAAGTTGCCTATGTGTTCTTCGTCCGCGCCAGCACATCGTCCAACAAGACTGTATTTGTATTTTACAGCTGAAAAATACTGTTAAACTCATTTGTATCCTTACCGCTTTGCAGTCATTATCCGCATTGCAAAGTTCGGTGCGCTCATAGTAACTCGAGCCTTCATGTGCGCCAAAGGGCCGACGCGAAGCAACCATTGCCAGCATATCACCCTTACTCATGCATGGGGCTAGCAATCATAGCGGCAGGTTGTTTTGTCGGCTCAAAATCATGTTGTGAGCAGCACAATTGAGGTGCGCGAATGGGCTGGTAACAGTTTCGGTATCTACATAACCCGGAATTTATCTGCAGCTGGAAAAAAAGGTACACATGAGGTTTCTAACCGCAAATATTGAAACAGGGGTTTCCGAACGTGCTCACCGACTCTAAGTCCTACTTATTGTCTAAAGTGAATATTTAGTACTTGAAGCGAATAACCCCACTTCCCTACGTACAAAATAAAAATTTTCTGCGCTGTCCTAAGTGGCTGCCAGCAATGCGCCACCGGTTTCCATCGTCTGTTTCTAATGGTTTATTTATAACCCTTGGCTCAAGCTATGGGGCGCAGCAGGTGTAATGTAGCTTGAATAAAACCTGCAAGAGGTCATATATATGGGTAGATTTGTAAGGTTTAGAGATTTCACTTACAAATTCTACAGGAATCGCGTCACTGCACCCTTTCTTTAAAATTGACACGTAATAGCGCTATATTCGTGGCTAAAATAAGGTACTCAACGCATTAATTCAGCTTACCAAGTGCAGCTGTAACAGAAAGTGAGGGCTGGCGACACCTAAGGTGTGCCTAGCTTTCAAATTTTCTTAGATGGCATAACCGTTCGAAATATGAAATATTAAAAAACAGCCCTTGATATTGGCTTTCTCACAGCGTATTATGGGTGCCTTAGATAAGAAACATAATCGAGGTCCCATGGCCATCTTTCGTTTCTAATGAAATTTTTATATGTGGTGGGCGGATATCTAGACACAAAAGAATTAACCTCTGTTTTTCAAGATACGCGTAGTTTCCTCGAAAAACAAAATTGTATGGTATATCTCTAGAGGTAGAAAACGCTGTTTTTGGCATTTCAAAATGTTGCAAGTTTGGATACCATGATTTTGTCATCTACTATTTTTTACTCACTAAATATATGAAGGTTTTACATTTACAAACACTATTAGAAACCTGTTTTGTTTTTGCAGTTGAGTTATTAAAAAATCGCGAACTTTGCTTCAGGAGCGATACGCTGCAAAAATATTTATTTTTAACCTTATGTACTGGCATATGATGCATTAGGTTGGTTGCACTAAATGTTTTTTCACTTCCTGACGCATGTTCTTAATTCCAGGCAGTATCTGGAGCTCCAGACCACTAGGTGTGTTCTCCACAACGCATCAAAATTGTTCAGAATTCGAAAACAGCAGTAAAGGGCAAATTTGCTGCAATTAAAAAAAGATCATCTTCGATTTTCATTGAAATCCCTCTCCAAAATCTTCAGTACCTCAAAAATATCACGGACTAAAAAGTGTTGCGTTATACTGTTTAAAAATATAACATTAAATATTAAACCGAGTGCTTGTGCTGATAATGGCCAAACTCAGCCAGCATTCTTGCAAGATCCAATAATATCTTGGCACAGAAAATATTTCTCTATATTATCTATGTTCCATTCTTTATTTCTGAAAAAAATTTGAAGCTCTAGATTTGTGTGTGTTTCTGCATATTATTTTGAAATTGGACAAAAGTAAGAAAATGGTAAAATAAGGAAAACTGATTAGAATTGAAGAAACGGCCGCAACGTCAATTTTTATCAAAATCTGTGGAAGCAATGCAAAGTACTTTGTTAATTTGAGTCAGTAAATATATTGAATTCTGCAAAATGTAATATTAGAAATATAAAAATGCTTGTTTTTGTTCTATAGATGTGCTTATATATGGCTCCCCCTTATGGAGTAGGCATCAAAACTTCAATTTAGTATTTGCTGAATTTAGTTACATTTTCATCATCATCATCATCATCATCATCATCAGCCTGATTATACCCACTGCAGGGCGAAGGCCTCTCCCGTATTTCTCCACTTAACCCGGTTCTGTGCTAGCTGCATCCACTTGACCCCTGCGAACTTCTTAATCTCATCCGCCCACCTAACTTTCTGCCGCCCTGCTACGCTTTCCTTCCCTTGGAATCCAGTTTGTTACCCTCAGCGACCATCGGTTATCCTCTCTTCGCCCTACATGTCCTGCCCATGTCCATTTCTTCTTCTTAATTTCTACTAGAATGTCGGTAACTTGAGTTATTTCTCTGACCCACTCTGCACGCTTTCTATCTCTTAATGTTACCCCTACCATTTTTCGTTCCATAGCCCTCTGGGTTGTCCTCAACTTAAGTAGAACTCTCTTGGTTAGCCTCCCCGTTTCAGCCCCATAGGTGAGTACAGGCAAGATGCAACTGTTGTATACTTTCCTCTTGAGCGATACCGGTAAGCTGCTAGTCATAATCTGCGAGTGCTTGACAAATGCGCTCCATCCCAATCGTATTCTTCTTGTTATTTCCTTTTCGTGGTCCGGGTCTGCGGTTACTACCTGTCCTAAGTAGACATATTCGCCTATTACTTCCAGTATTTCGCTACCTAATACTCCTTACCTAAGTTCGCTACCTAAGTTGCTCTTACATTTTACCTTAAGTAAAATTTAAAACCTTGTCAGCGCTTATACATCCTTTTTTTGCTTCTGGGACAAATACTTAATATAGCTTAAAATGGTATTATATCACTATTTCTGTCAATTTCATGGCAGAACGCAAGTGAAGGCTGAACTTTTTCTCTGTCCTGCATTCTTTTTTATTGCTAGGTGCAATAGTATTCAATCTAGTTTATTAATATATTATTCCATTTCTCAGCTTTGACCACCACTAACAATACTATATTTTTGAAGATGATGTTTCAGTCTGTAATTTTTATAATTACAATCATAAGCAAATCGCTTTCCAGCATAATACGTTTGGTGGCGTTACAGAGAACACACATAGCAGCTTAGAGCTCTAAATTCTGCCTTAAATTAACAATATGACCTGCGTAATAAACACAGAATGTTTTAGTGCAAACAACGCAACGCGTCACGCCAGTATGTAAGGTTGAACCTTAATATTTTTGTAGCGCGCTGTTCGTGAAGCAAAGTTTGCGATTTTTTACTAAATCAACTGCATCACTGAAACACACTTCTAATACTTCTTATACAAGTAAACTTTACCCAAATGCGGTGAGTAAAAAACAGTGGATGACAAAATTTTACGCAACCAGCCGGCCTCCAAACGTGCAACTTTTTGAAACGACAAAAACGGCGTTTTCCAGCTTTAGTGATAGGCGTTTTTCTTTTTTTTTTTTCGAGAATACTACGCCGCATCTGGCAAACCTAAGGGTAATTCCTTTGTGTCGAGACATTAGCCCACGACATACGAAAATTTAATTGAAAAAAAATTGTCATGGCACCACGATTACTGTTCCTGTCCGAAGACATTCATATTTGTTTTCATTTCGTCTCTAATAATAAACAGGCTGGTTTAGCCAATGCGGTGAATAAAAATATCATCGCATATATTAAAGATTTTCGCGCTATACGTTATACCTAAAGCTACCTATATTGTCACAACTGTCATACATTATTTGTAGCTGAAACAACATCACAAATGGGATTCGATTGCAAATTGTTCGCTAGTTAAATAGACGTACGAGATGACACACGTATACTTTGTAGAATACAATTTAGGAAAGAGCAGATACAAACTACAGGCGAATAATGATATGGAGCATATGTATTACTCCGGTTAACAGTAAAAAAATCAACTTTTAACATAATAATATATTCGGCAAACTATTGCATGCTCACATAGGAGCACAATTAATGAGCTCATCCACGCATCTAATGTCTATGGGCATTAGATGTGTGGATGACTTCGTTTTATTCCAATTCGTGCGTCACTCAAAATAATTGAACGAGAAAAAAGTTAATGCCTACACAATTTTCAGTGAGTATACCACAAAATATACTAAGGTGCTTCATATATGTCACATCACCTAGCAAGTGAAATGGGATAACAGAAGTAATCAGACTCTAACCCTGATCAGCATTTCGCTTTTGCGCCATCTTTGTAAGTTTTTAGGCAGGCTTTTCCACTGATTATCCTCTTATTTATACCCCTGCCACCCACAAGACACAAATCTTCTGGGGGTACCGAACATTTGGTTTTCGCCCCAGTGATACAACTTAATCGATCCATTTATACGTACAAAACACTCTCGATGCGCACCTAAAAAAAAATGAAAGCATGTATGTGTAGGCGAAATCATTCACCAGCGATTTAATAATATGATTTGAAAAATAAAATCAAAGGATCACACTCGAAGTAACAAAAAAGTGGTGGAGAGATAGGAATTGAAGCAATGAAAGGCGGTTGCTTTCTGCAAAATGCCAATAGCAAGAGGTCCGCCGTCTATAAGAATTGGCAATAAAAATAAGGCATATTTAAAAGTGCATGCAGCAGTTACAGTGATGCAGTGCTACCTTTTTTTAGGAAGGCTTTTCCGCTGATTTTCCTCTTCTTTATTGCCTTTCCAACCACAGGACACATATCTTCTGGGGGTTGTCGGTTTTCGCACCAGTGATACAACTCAATCGATCCATTTCTACGTAGAAAAAGCTCCTGATGCGCATCTAAAAAAATGAAAGCATGTATGTGCAGGCTAAATCATTCACACATGATAAAACAATATGATTTGAACAATGAAATCAAATGATCACACCCAGAGCAACAAGAAAGCAGTGGAGAGATAGAAATTGAAGCAATGAAAGACGGTTGCTTACTGAACAAAGCCTATAGCAAGAGGTCCTGCGTCTATAAGAATAGGCAATAAAATTAAGGCACGTTTATAGGTGCATGCAGCAGTTAAAGCGATGCAGTGTTACCTTTCTTTTTCACTGCAGTGATTGGTATAAATATTACAGCAATTGCTAGGCACCTCGGGTAACCCCATTGAAAACTTCATCCAAGGTACCGAGGAGCAGTGGCGTGTTATTTGCAGCTGTTAACGGAAAGACAGGCTATCCTATGAGTGCATGCGCATTTCCTCCTTTTTGTACCTTGAATAAAAGCGACTGAACAGTGAGTGTTGTAAGAGGTGCAGCGGTCCTAGGAATGGGGAACAAAATTAAGTTTTCGTAAACAGAGGTACAAACAGAAGCAAATATGCCTGCAATAATAGCATGATGGCCTACCTTTTGATCAACAGCTGTAAACAACCTGTCACTGCCAGTCGGTTCTTTAGATAGGCTTATCAATGCCAGAGCTTAAAGCTAAGACCAATATGAGTAATATTTATTGCGGTCACGGCCATAAACAATTCTAGCGGAACACTCCATTACTGTAACTATTCAACCGTCCATTTACACATATCGTTCATTAAGGAACCATGCACATCATATTAAGTTGCTCTTTTCTACTCCCAAATGATTCCCTATAGAATTAGAATACGTCGATCGCTGCTTCGGTTTCAACATTCTTGCACGATGGCTATGGCGGGCACTTCATGCATACGGTACGGTACGTGAGGTACAAAGAGCTGTAATTGCCGAACAGGCGGACCTGACGGCCTGTCCCATTTCGCCTGAAAGTGCGCGCCGTGATCGAGCGCTTCGCGAGCAATATATTTCGGACGATGTGGTTGCCTCATACCGGCCGTCAATGTTTTGTACAATGTGTCCCGCGTGCACGTTGTTTACTTTGCAGTGACAGAGACGCAGTGCACACACGGCTTATGTGCCTTTTTGCTTGTATTGTTATTTTCCCCCGCCTTCGAAGCGCGTCTACGAAATCGCTCTCCTATTGTCGCCGCTTTCTGATAACGCCCTCACCTGAAGGCGCGTGCTCAGAAGGGGGGCGTCGATTAAGAAAATTTTGAAAAGGGGCTCACTTGCGCTGTTCACGGCTTTCAATTCCTCAATATAATATTAACCATTATAAAAGTGGAGGTTCATTATGACTTAATTATAGCCTAATCATCAAGCGGCATCACGCACATAATGTCCGCCCCACTGTAAAATTCGCTTGCACAGACGGCACGAACAGTTTTCAAAACTTCGTCTGTACATCTGAAAACAAAAAACTGCCCTTAACTCTTACCAAAATCCAAAAACTGTGTGAACATGGCTTCCTGCGCGCAGAAGAGAGGCTGTCAAAATATACGTACAAAGCCGGGTGCATAGTATCTGGTTACTAATTGATTGCGGCGCGCTGCACAGTCAAAAAAACTGCGCAAATGGCTGCCTGCAGTGTTCTGTCACGCGTTGGTGGCATACACACCTGTTACGCACGGCTCCTCTATTTTCGGCGCAAATCCTATTCATATCGCAGCCAGCAAATAAGTCCACGCACTTGCTTACATGTAACCCGGACGAAAATTCGCTTAGTTCTTGAGGTCATGCTTCGCGCAGTTGTTTCGAAGAGAATACGGAAAGAGAACATTTGGGACTAGTAGGAGATTATATAGAACCAATTATGAAGCAATGGCATGCTGCAAAGATATATACTCACGGTCTAAGATGACGGCGTTCCCTGAGTCCGATAATGCCGATGGTATCCCGCCGTTGCTGTAATCCTACTCCGGCAACATTTCACAGCTCAGCTAATCACTGATATGTAGCAAGCACAAACCGGAGCACATAGACATGTATAGGCGCAAGAGAAAATTATGCACAGCACAATGAAAAAGAAAATTAATGAGGGAAGAAATTAAAGACAGGTTTAAGAAGCTGTCACAAGTCTTGTAGCGTCTTCAACAAGCTCTGAAATGAACACTTCGAGAGGAGGCCGCACAGCAGCGCAGCTGGGGATGCTTTCTGTTGTGTCTTGCACGTAGACGCGTAGGCGAGGGGGAACAACGAACCGCTCAACTAGTGGGCGATTCCCGCCGCGGTGTTGTGTTCGCAAGGGCTGCGCGTTGGAACGAAGGACCAACGACCCTCTCAACATTCCATTCCTCCTTTACCCAGCCCTCTTCTGCTTGCACCGGCCAGCCGTGACTTCGGACCCTGCCGATGAGCGGCCGCCAGCGCGCACCGCTCGAGTCGAGTTCTAATAAATAGTTTTGTTTTGTGTGTTCGCAAACGCATTGTTTCTTCAAGCCAACC
>JAJIZL010035544.1:10925-24655 GCA_023969395.1 Amblyomma maculatum
TAAATAAATAAATAAGGGACACAAAAGAAATAGCTTCTGGCCGCAACTTGCATATAGTCGAGCATTCGCGGGTTTATTAAAAAAAAGCTTTCTACAGAAAAAAAAATTATAGGAGCAGAACAATTGCACTGAACATTTGAAAGCAGGAACAGATACGCGAGAATTGATGATGAAACAAAACAGCCGAATACGGGACAGAGCTAGTTGAAAGGTAAAAAAACCCAGTATATAAGAACAGATATATACTAGCTAGTTATGTGAGTTTTCTCTGTGAGAGTGCTGGGTCTGGCGTCCACTAGAAGACGCGAATACGGGCGGCGATTAGTCTGGACAAGAATGCTAAATTGGGCGAGTTGGTGCATTCGCATTTTAGGAAACGTAGCGCAAAGAAGACAAGGACAAGCGCTCGTGTTTGTTTCCTTCTTTTTTTGTCCTTGTCTTCTTTGCGCTACGTTTCCTAAAATGCGATTAGTCTGGACCCGCAATGGGAAAATTCTAGCCAAAAAGCCCGAAACAAGCGACGTCATACGCATTTTATGTGACAAGGATCTCGAACAAATTTTTTAGCTAATCATTTCTAGCTGCTTATCTTCTTTTCCGGTACATGTATCATCAGTGTTGTTTACCTCCTGACATCGCCATAGAATATCAACCACAAAACCTTGTTTCAGCTATCCATATAAATGCCCGCTCCCTGTGCAATACGCATGACCTAGTTTCCACATTTCTTGATGAGTTCCGGCTTACGTTTGACGTTGTTTTGTTTTCGGAAACATAGTTTCACCGGACAACTAACGCTAGTTTTGGATGGATATAAACAGCATGTGCAAAATCGAACACACATGCATGGAGGCGGAGTAGCGATTTATGTAAAGCACCAGATGGCAGGCGAGGTGCCTGTCGAGTTCACATGTTTTACACCAGACTACGAAGCACTCTGCTTACAAAGCAAGGAAAATGTCTTTGCTGTAGTTTACCGTCCTCCCTCGGGTAACCGCCACCGTTTCTTAAACTTCATGGAAGAATTACTAAAGTTTGATGCTTTTTATGAGTATTGCGTGACCCTTGGTGGTGATAAAAATATCGACCTACTAGACGACAGCTTTCATGCAGGTGAATTTGAACAAAAAATTCAAGCTGCCAAATTTTTAATGCCATCACGACACCCACTCGTGTAACACCGAATAGTCAATCCCTCCTCGATTTTTATTTTATTTTAAATACAGACACTCAAGTGCATTTAGTAGGTACGATAAGTTATGATGTCAGTGACCACTGCTCAATATTCATCGCTTATACCAGTTCTGTTCACCAGGAAAAAGACGTGTCAGTCTCAAAACGTATATCGATGCCTATCTATAAAAATAAGATAAAGTATAGAAAGTCCTCAACGAAGCACTAGAAAGGCGGAGGGTTAAATATAACGGAATGCAGCTGAAAGTAAATAACATGGTTTTTAAAGAAACTTCCCTAGCCGAACATGTCAATACATACTTTGTGAATATGGTACATACAACAAATCCTCCAGTTGGCATGATACTTAATTACCAATGTCAAGAAAGAATATTTGTTCAATCAACTGATCAAATAGAAATCAGAAGAACATTGACGAATTTAAAAAAACAGCAATTCTACTGATAATGATGGTCTTCAGGCAACACCCCTGAAATATGTAATTGATATTATTGCACCAAACCTTGAGTGCCTATTTAACTTAGCTTTAGAGTGCGGTTATTTTCCACATAAGATGAAAATGGTGAAGGTTTCAGTCATTTTTAAAGGGGGCGAGGAAAGCGACGTAAAGAATTATAGGCCCATATCTGTACTGCGTGTTTTTTCGAAGGGTTTAGAGAAAGTAATGTTCACATGTATCAATAGTTTCTTTTCGAAGCATATTATACCCACTGAATGTTAGCATGGCTTTCGACAAGGCAAGTCAACATAAACAGCACTGTTCATACAAAAATAGATGATAGTAAACAATTTATAAGATAATAACCTCACCCTCAGGATATTTATAGACTATAGTAAGACCTTTGACCACCTAAACCATAGTTTATTGCTAAGTAAACTTCACACATACGGAATTCGTGGCTTAGCTCTTTCACTTTTTGAGACACACCTTCAAAATCGGGAACAGTGTGCTTCAATAGGGAATCACTTATCATCTCCCAGAATAATCTCTTCCATTGTCGTTCAAGGTAGTGTGTTAGGACCTTTGTTTTCAACGTATGTATTAATGACATTGTCCACCAAAACATTAACGCTTCATTCATTCTTTATGCAGACGACACCAGCCTCTTTATTTCTGGCAATGATACAAATGAAGTGGTCACCCAAGGGGAGAGGGCTCTATCTAACGTTGTGGATTGATCTCAAAGAGATGGATTGAAAATAAATACAAATAAGTCGAAAGCAATAATGTTCATCACCAGAAACAAACAGGTGCGTGTACCGCAATATATATCGCTCGGTGACTCATCCATTGATATAGTTGACAAACTTAAAATTCTTGGCGTCACATTTTCTACTCATTTGATGTGAACGCATCACACTGAATCCATTTCCAAATCGCTTTCATCAGCCACTGGAGCGCTTTCGTGGTGTCGCCATTTTCTCCCTGAAAAAGCTAAACTGCAAGTTTACCACGCTCTGTTTTTTTTCACACATTAACTATTGTACATTGGTGTGGGGCACCATCACGCAGAGCAACATTGACAATGTATTGCTTTTATAAAAGAAAGCGTTACGTTACATTGCCGGTGTACTTTTCATATACCCATCTAAAGAACTATTTTCACCATACCGGCAAATAAGTGTTAAAACAGTGTATGATATCCGTCTTATTTACTAATTTTGTTTGCCAGCAATATCTCTATTTCTTGAATCCTTATCCAACTCAACAGTGTATAGTTGTGACCACCATACCCACAGCTATGATAAGTGGCTTATTCCTCACAGGCGCACTGACTGCATGTTGCAGTCCTCCCTAAAACACAGATTGCCTTTTGTACTAAACAAGTTCCTAAATCAAGGTGTCCATTTGACGACTGCCACCTCGAGACAATACGCAAATTTTTTATTACCTGACTGATGAAGGCAGCTTTTTTTATGCTGATTTGTTCATAGTGAGCTTTTCTTGGTGCTGACTTTTCTTTGTTACTTTTCCTTTTTAGCGATATTTGTGATCTGTGCATGTTTTGCTTGTAAACTTGACTGTACACTAAAACAAATGGTGATTTTTGTCTTAGGTGCTAATGCACAGACATGCTTTGCATGCTGCTGCCTTGTAAGGGCCTCAGGCACCCTTAAGCTGTTTCTCAAAATCTTTTTCGTCTGGGGACCCCCAACGACACGGTGGAAATAAATGGTGGTGGTGATGATGATGATGATGATATGTGCAGAAACATTCGTTGTTTCGGCAAGGTCCAGCACAATGATTGGAAACAATAAGCGATATCTAAGAATGGAAAAAAGTAAAAGTTTTGATTTCGAATTTAATATATAGGCGTGTATCGAACAAAATGGATTGTTTTATGAAGACCATCTCTTTTACATAGGCAGTTTTACGATCACGTAAAAGCATGAGAGTGAATAAGTAGCTGACTTTAGGATATTAAATTTATCAAGGCATTCTTCAGTGCGTACGCACTACGCCACGTTAGCAGCCCACATAATGAGTTTTTTCGCTACAAATATTATGAATTTATTCTGCCTAGATGTATCACATATGCGAATATAGTGCATAATAATTGGCATGAAGTAATCATTCTACACTATCCTTTCACTCTCGTTTGAAGGCGTGCCTGTGGTAGCACATGATGTCAGCTGTTTTGTTTATTTTAGTGCAAATATTTTTCGATGTGTCCCACAAAAAGCGAGGGATGCATCAGCCTTCTACTACGCAGCTGCCTCCAGATGTCTTTATGTTTCCTTTATAATAGGCAATGCAACCATCATCTGAATGTCATGGCTACTGGCCTACTGGGGAAGAGAAGAAAAAATGTTGCTTCATCGTTCATATAGCAAGCTTTTTTTGTAACGGAGCACATTGTCACCACGCTACCACAACCAGCCACCGACCACGTACTACAATTAAACATTTGCCGTAGAGCGCGCCCCGCAAAATTCCCATGAGTAAGAAGAAAGAATGCCCTCAATTAGGAGGAGTTTTTCTGCTGGCGGTCAAAGAGCCGAAACTCCCGAGTGGGCTTCGGAAATCCGGTTCTGACGGCCGAAGGCGGCTTGTCATTATGAAGTATACACAACAGTCTGCGAGAGAGGGCCGGAGGTCCCCCTTGTGTGAATGGATAATAATAAAGAATAAAAAAATATGAGTAGCTTTATAGTCATTCGTAGCTTAAAGCCAATGTAGATTTAGGACGTTAAGTAGAACAAAAGCTTAAAAACAGGCGATCGCAGTTTTGCTGTATCTTTTTTCGCTGAGTCACGCTGTAGTAGATTTAAATGTGAAATATAAACGTAAATTGCGATGAAGCAGTCATAATTTCCTGGAATCAGAATACAAAATGTTTGATCTTTTCCTTCACCCACTGTTCTTTGCTAAAAAAATAAAAGAAATGTTTCATACAACTTTGCCGTGTTTGTTTTTTAGCCTTCAAATTTCTTAGCCTTTTAAACGAAACTAAACCAAAAAATAGCAAAGGTATCATGCACGTGGTTACCTTACCGCACAAAGTAATTATTGTGCACTCCTAATGTTTCAACGTTTAAGGAATGTTTACCTCTCTTTCAAGTTTTCTATCCAGAACTTTGTCGTTACAGAGCGATTTTGCGTGTATGCCTTGCCAATTATGCTTCGAGTGGCCACCACCCAGTGTTGGGCACACCTGTCCTACTCGCTCTAAAAAGCGCAAGGTACCCTCACCTTGGGGTGGCAAACGCAATATTGCCGGCTGTCCTTTCCTACGCTCAACCTTCGCGCGGTAAATAAGTAGGCTTCCGATTCCGTGTATTGCTTCTTTGTTTGGAACCTGCAAGATCCACTGTCGCGGTGGCATATAAATTCTCGCACATTTCGCGTGAACTGATAGAGCTTACATATATCCTTTAGTTCACTTATGAAGTGAGGATGTGCGAAAAAAAAAATGAAAATTCAGCTTTACTAGTTCCCAGCCTCCAGCGTACAGAATTCAAAAAATAAAAGCAACACAAGAAAAAACGCAGGCAGAGCAACCTAACAGCAACAGAACAAAACCATGAATGAAAATATAGGAATGGCTTCTTTACAATTCAGAAATCAACTGATTTTAGAAATAGGAAAAAAAAACTATTCGAAATACGTCAGACGTCAGTTATAATTGAAAATACACACCTGAAAAAGCCTAATGGTACAAAACACGTTACATTGGTTAAAGAAAATGACTGCGGAAATCAAATGACTATTATTCTTTATGAACAGAAGAGTGTTGCTCAACCAAAAAGTACAGCGTACAAACAGAAAGCAAGGAATCATAAACTATCATATACAGAAAGTCTGTGAAAAAAAATTCCAATTCCTTTTTCGAGCTTATTTTTCGAGTAATACCGTTATTACAACGGACGTTTAACAGGTACGGTAATATTCTGCTTATAACGTGCTGTCCATAACTGGTCCTGGACGTTTTCATTAACCAAGGCTGTAGGCTTCTACAATCATAAAACTGAAAAGAAACCGATTCGGACAAGTATTTTTCCAAGAAAAAGCGAAAAGCAGTGGCAGAAAAATGTCTGCTAAGACACAAGGAACACCACAGCTGAGGGAAACGTTTCAAGCCAAGGAGCTAATTGTGAAAGCCACGTTTTAGCGCTTCTTGCATACACTGCGCTCCTCTCCACGCTGCTCCAACCGTCAGCCTTAGTTGCGCCTGAAAATAACTACAGACGAGAAGCCTGGGTCTGCCCACGTGGCAGTCTTTCCTCAGTACTCATGAGTGTCTTGAGTATACAAAGGCGAGTCCTAATAGTCGACTTGACATATTGCAAAGAAAACCAGCGACAAGGAAGGAAACATCGGTTCTTAAGAAAATGATCAAAATTAGCACACGTGAGTAGCGCCAGTGCGAAATAGCATAGAGAAAAAAAATCGTGTTTGGAAAGCACCCAAGATCTTGCATTATTAAAGTACTTGTTATTTCTTCATCATATTATTGAGCTGCTGAAATAAAAATACAAAGGTCCAGCTTGCACGATAATAAGAAGCAATAATGGACTTGAACCACTAAAACATGAATAACGACACTGCATTTTGCAAGAAAGCGGCTTGTTGAACTCATAGAACCGGATATTATAAAGTGTGCTCTAGACGGGGGCTTGCGATTAGCAATTTGACACCCGAGAGCGCTAATGTGTTGCTTTCATTTTAGCGCCTCGGATGTCACCTTGTACTTTATGGAGCACCAGTTGTTTGCAAGGAAAAGGATAATGCTGCAGTCTGAATTCCCCCCCCCCCCCCTTTATGCTTATATGAGACAACAGCAAACTGAAGGGAATGACATTTATGTGACTTGGGGTCCGTAAAAATTTAAGAGATGAAAAGGAGGGAGGCAGGTTGTGCGAGTTGTGTAGCTTATCCCGGTGCTACTGAAATATTTACTAGGCAAATCTTTAGCCACCGTTCCATAGAAGAATGGTTGTGTAGCTTGATTTTATATGTTACAGGCGAACAGGAACCTTCCCCTTGCAAAGGTTTCAATTGTGCTATCAGTTATCGGAACAAGCGCACGATCCTGACATAGCCCTGTCTTGCTAGGCGCTGTATAAGCGAACGCGTTTCGTGACTATATTTACTTTTGTTCCTACCCTGGTTCTCTGCGGTCGTGTCTTTCCTTGGGTACGACACACCATCAGTAAATGATCTTCGTTCTCGCATTCTGCCTTTACCATCATCCTTGTTTTTGGGCAGTAGCCAATGGGGCATGGGGGAATCAATATGTTTTATTTGCCCAGAAATACGCATGACCATGGTAGTCAGGCGCAGCTATTGATGTATTGCTTCCTAATTTCTGCGTTGGCTTAGGAAGATAATTCTGAAAGAACCTCACTGAATGCCCACGCCTCTCGACGCGAGAAGAAACCGCGTGCGGCCCATATTGCAGACGCAAACAGTACTCAACACCGCTGATAGGTAGGTCAATTAACTTAGCATTGAAATAACTTGAATAATAAAATTTTAGCTTGGATAAAATGGCGGCACTCCTCTGCTAGGCCAAATGGTACTACAGCTTTCCTACAGAACGGCAAGTAGCAAAAGTATTCTAAAAAATAGAACAGCATATTTTTCACTGTATGCGCCATGCAAGAGGCATATTCAGTGAATTCCTTAGTCTGCCGGCAAAAGTCAAGACCCTTGGAGCGCAAGGCAAATAATCATGGGTACCTGTATGAGTATCGGCGAAAATCTGAAGGGGAGGGTTTTACTGTGAGAATATACTTTATAACTTTAAAGCGCTAGATGGTGGCACAAATATTGAGCACAGCACATTAAGGCCCGTCCAAAGCGTTCCATCAGCGGATTCGATCAAAATCTTTAACGGCCTGCTCAGACGGCTCAGTGGTTAAGGCTGCAGGCTGCTGACCCAAGACACACGCGTTCAGTCACGGCAATAGTGGGTACTATTTGATGGAGACGATACGAAGGGCATCCGTACGATTCGCAATGCCTGTGAATGTTAAATAACGATATGTTGCGTAAGGACTGTGAAATCGTGCCTGATTTCAGGACAGCAAAGTAATGTCCGACTTTGAAATAATCAAAGAGAATGCAAAAATAAAACCATCTGTGTTGTATACCGTCCACTTGGAGGTTACGTAAAATTTTTCTTAGCACAGCAGCAGTTCCCATTGCTAACCACTGACAAAACGCAGCAAGTTAAAATAATATTTTTGTAAGGATGCGAAGATGTTACGAAACCGCTACGACACCCCCGGTTCCGCGCCCTCCGCACCAGTATATGACGTCACCACTATGGAGCGACCTGTAAAGATCGCTCGACTATGCAGTATTGTTCATATCCACGACCGCTAATTTCAAATATTTAATTTCTGATTTGGTTCGATCTGTGGTTTTAACGTTCGAAAGCGACAAAGGTTATGAGAGACGCCGTAGCTAAGGCTTCTGGAAATTTCGACCAGTTGGGGTTGTTTAACGTCCACTGATATTGCACAGGACATGGGCGTCTTGCTTTTGGCTTGCATCCATCTATTTGTTATTCTGGAATGCATGCCACATTGACACACAAAATTGTAAAACAAAGGACTGAATAAAACAGAGTAAATAATAAGTTTTTATCAGGCTGTGAACATTACGAAATCGCTTGTATTCTATCTCATATGGTCCATCTCGTACGAAGCCTCAGCAATGACTTAGGTACTGGAACTTAATTTGTTATTCACTACAATACAGGCAAAGCGCTTATATAGCATCATTCATCGAACACGCTTTGATCACAGGTGGGGAACAGTTTTTTGAATTGTGACCCATTTGTGCCCAGATCGATTCGCACATCATTTCAATTTTCTTGCTTTGCATATTTGAGTACGTTAGATGCCTTTGCATATCACAATAAGTTCTGCAGGCCCTGCAGGTCAACACCATACGGTGTAGTGGCGTTAATACGCTTAAACATCGTTTTCGTTTTAGGTTGTTTAATAACATTAGTTGTGGTTTAACTCTGGTTAACCCTAGTTGAATTGCGATATCAACGGCAGAAGCTTCTTTTGCCTGCTACATCATTCCCCTATCACTCCCTACCAGTTTAAGCTGCTACATTATTGGGGACACTTAGGCTCATCCTTTATGAGTATGACGCGATAGCGTGTTTCCAGTCTTCTTCTTCTTCTGCTGCTTCTTCTCCTCCTTGGCTGTTCAAGGTCAAGCGTGGCCTCGACCGGGACCACGCGACGGCTTAAAACTTGGTGCAGTATTGCTATCGCAATAAAACCTGCTCAAGGTCATGCATTTGTAAAGCACTAATCCCCTCACACAGAAAACATTTGTGGCAAACCGCAATGCAAATATTCAGCCCACAGGGGACCGAGAGGAGTGGACACACGAGCGTTGTCATGCAAATATTCTGCATAGTGAAAGAAATAGGGTATATATAAGACAATCGGCGCGTGGGCAGATGAACACGTACGCATTGCATACAGGTCAAAGTCAGGAGATGCAAAACGGAAACCCGGAAAACACCTAGCCATATACAAACCACTACCTGAATATCTTCAAATTCACGACTAGCCTTAAAAATCTATCTCCTTTTCGGGCACCGTGATAGGCGGTTAACTAATAGATATATTGCAACAGTTGTTACACTGGAAGGGAAGTGCAGCGGCTGAACGAGGGCGGGAACTGAGAGAGCTGAACAAGAAAACGAGGGCATCAGCAAACGGGCCTACACTTCAGCGTCCTATACTTCTACCGATTGCGCTCTCTTTCTTCTTCCACTACTACACGTGTCACTGCCCTTCCTCAGGAGCATCGCGCCAATGCGGTGTTATCGTCAGATAGAAGAGCGGAGAGAACATGCCTTCAACAGTTACACCACGAGTCTGACATCACGGGACAGACTGGCTGCAGCATGAAAGTCAGTCGGGGGGTCACTCGTAGTACGTCTTCATTAGCACCCCATGTACAACATCGCTGCGCTCGGCCTTTTGAGATGAACGAGCTAGTGAGGCTGGTGCCCCTTCACACGTTACGTTGCTGAGGCCGCCGACAACAAGGCAGAAGTAGCGGCGAAGTAATTTTTCGGACAGCCCGCGGCTACGAAAAGGCGTCCAGAACCACACACTGTCGCCTGGGTTGTCGGTAACGTAGCGGTGTCCAAGGCTCAAGCGGTCAGCATCGATCTGCTGCTGACGGTAAATACGTCGTCTGACCGGTTGTCGGCCTTCTTCCGCGCACAGAGCTTAAGTGGCGGCCTCGTCGTTAAGTTCAGTCTCACTGTCAGGGGGATCCACTAGTAGTACAGCGTCCAGCGGGGTAGTAACCTGGCGACCGAATACTAATTTGAGCCGAATAAGCCGCGTCGTTTCTTGCTGCGCGGTATTATAAGCGAATGTTGCATATGGAAGCATTTGGGCCTATGTTTTGTGCTTGATATCAACATAAATTTAAGGCATGTCTCTCAAGGTTCTGTTGAGGCACTCCACCAAGCCATTTGTCTGCGGGTGATATGCCGCTGTACGTCTATGGCTGGTGTGCGTGAGCCTCAGCCCAGCCTGAATGAAGCGGGCGGTAAATGCAGCTCCACGGTTGGTAATGAAAGCTGCAGGTGCGCCATGACGCAGAACAATGTTGTAAACAAAGAATTCGGCGGCTTCAGCACCAGTACCACTTACAAGTGACGTGGTCTCACGTACCGTGTCTGGTAATCAGTCGCAACCACTATCCACTGTTTTTCACTGGTTGACTGCGGGAGTAGGGCTGAGGAAGTCCACGCCAATTTTCTGGAAAGGGGTCTTCGGGGGTGGTAAGAGCTACAAAAGCCGGTTGGTTACGGAGGACGACATTTGCGCCATTGGGAATCGTGGCATCTTGTTACGTATTTACACACTGATGGTAGTTTATTAGACCAATAATACTTCAGCCGAATCTTTGCTAGTGTGCGACTGACGCCCAAGTGGCCGGCCGATGGTTCATCGCGACAAGTGCTCAAGATTTCACAGCGCAACTGGGATAGCAGAACAAGCAGAAATGTCTCGTTGTTGCTGTCAAAGTTGCGCTTGTAGAGTACTCCACGGCGCAAAATGAGACTACAGCCCTCGGCGAACAGGCGGAACAATAGCATTATAACCCTCAGGTACTCAATGAGTAGCGCCAACTCAGAGTCGGCTTGTTGAAGCTGCGCCATACGGGAGACGCTAATGACACAAAGACTAGGGCAGTCTTCGCTGATGTCTTGCGTAGCCGGTTCCACGGGCGCTCGTGATAAAGACACCGCGTATCGGTGCTGCCGGAACGACATCTGACAAACCAGCCAGAAGGGTCTTTAATGTTGGCTAGCCAGACCAGCGAGCGATGATTGCTGACAAAACGAAACGTAGATGCATGGTCGGAACTTATTCAAAGCACAAATGACAGCAATACACTCTTTTTTGTCGTCGAATCATTTCTTTCCGATCCGAAACTATGCGGCTGGCGTAAGCGATAACTTGTTTTGCATTGCTGGTGTCAATGTGGACGTCAGTTTCTGCATTCACGTCAAAATGACCTAGTATTGGTAGACATTGAAGGCAGCGGCGACGGAGTTCCTTGAAGGCTTCGTCTTGGGCGCTTCCCCATAAAAGGGTCTGTCATCTCGGGTCTAGTCTGTCAATGGCTTAGTGAGGAGAGAAAAATTTTGAATACAGCGGCGGTATTACAAGCAGAGGCTCAAAAAGCGCCGGAGGGCCTTCTCATCAGTTGGTCACCGGAAACTGGACACGGCGGAACTCTTGTCGGGGTTTGGGAAACACCTTGTGCGCTGACAATACATCCTAAGAAGCGAAGCTCCTCGAAGAAGAAATGACAATACTCTGGCTTGATGGTTAGTTGCGCAGACTGCAGAGCTTTAAGGACAATGTGCAATCGCTGCAAGTGTTGGTCGAAGCTAGACAGAATAACGACTACGTTGAACAGGTAAACAATTGACACGGCTCCTACTTCCGACCAGCTGAAACGGTGTCCACCATGCGTTGAAACATGACCGGAGCGGAGCAAAGCCCCAACGGGAGCACCTTGAATTCCTACAGACCGTCGGTCGTAACGAAGGCCGTTTTCTCGCGGTCTTGCTCGTCCACCTCTATCTGCCAATATCTGCTTTTGAGATCTATGGACGAGAAGAACCTTGCATCGCGGAGTCGGCTAAGCGCGTCATAGATTTTAGGGTGTCAGTATACTTCCTTTTTAGTAACACTATTCAGCTTTCTGCAATCAACATAGGACCACAAAGTGTTGTCTTTCTCACTAGGACCACTGGCGACGCCCACTGAATTGTTGACGGCTGTATAACATCGTCTGCAAGCAGTTTGTCAACTTGCGTTCTAATAGCCTCCCGCTCTCTAGGCGAGACACGGTATGGACGCTGGCAAACTGGTGGCATGGCCGAATCCGCAACGATGCGATACTTGGCTACAGGCGTACGCCCGACCTTGGAGCTCGTCGCGTAACAATCTTTAAAATCAACTAGCAGGGACGATAGAAGGTTCTGATGAGATGACAAGCCCGGGTTGACTTCGTCCTTCGGTTGGGTGTTACATGGTGCGGCGTCGTCGTGAAGATTCATCTCCATGGGACAGAGATTCAGCAACCCATCCACGTCGTGGCGAAAGGCGACAGCCGTTCCCTTGGCAAGGTGCTGAATTTCATTTGGTGAAATTCATCAGGATAACAGTCGCAGAGCGGTCATTCTGTTAAAAAAGACCGCGTGGGATAGCCACTGCCTTTTTGAGTAGAGTAGCAGCGAATGGTGACAGCCCGCAATACCTTAGTAGTCGTGAAAAGAGTCGTTCCTTACTAACACCAGTACAGTGGATAATGCTGGCAGCTCTCAAGTCATCTTCAACAATACGCTGTGAGTTAATTCCTGGATCTTTTGTGTCACTGTGCGCCATAGCCTGCTTCGTCGAAAATCTGACTCACGCCGCGTGTAGGTCAATGACAGCACCGTTCGACGGCAAAACGTCGAGGCCCAGGATCAAATTCCTCGAACACTAGCACAAGATCATGAATTCATCGACGCAAACGAAACCGCGATCCTGGTTGTGAACTTTCCGGCTGGTCTAGAGAGGTGACCTCCAGCAGCTCGAAAGCTGAGGGCCAACCGCGGCGTCAAACCTGTACTCAATTCCTGGACGAGTGCGTGGCTCATCACTGATTAGTCGGCACCAGTATCAAGTAAAGCTATCGCGTCCCTTCCATCAATTGTCAAACACAAATAAAAGGTAGCGCGTCGGATGCTGTCGCTGCATTGCCCCTGTAAGAAATCAGTGTATCGGCTTATCAGCGGCGGAGGATCTTTAGTTTTCCCGACAGCAGCGGCCTTACGTCCGGAGACCACTGGAACTGGTTTTCCTGGCGTGGACTGAAATAACACCGCTCAATATAGCTGGCATCTCGGCGAGGGCTTGGGGAATGGTAAAGCTGAGGAGACGACGATCTAGACCTATAGCGGCCGTATGTCCCGCGCCTCTGACGGGCCGTGAGAGGAGCTTCAATTTTGAATGGCTGTTCGCCGTTCCGTGGGCAAGGGTCGTCGGGCGCTAAACCACGCACACCCACTTGGCGGTACGGGCAGAGCCTGTTAAGATGACCCGCCTCACCACAGTGGTAGCAGATGTGCCGCCTGTCCGGTGCACGCCACACATCACATTTCCGTGGCCGCTGATAGACTGGTCGAGCAGGCACATGGGCAAGACCAGACTGCCGTACTGCTTGGCTCGCGGTATTCAAGTCGCACCCTGGTGCTGGCGCCCGGCAGAGGACAGATTCATAGCTAGGTCTGACGTCAGTCTGTCTAGGAACCTTAGAGAGTGGTTGCTGCGGCTTTGCCAGACGTACCTCGTTCTGGATGACTTCGGACATGGATGTAAAGCAAGGCGCGCTGGGATGCAGCTGAAGAGCTTGTTTTCCTCCCTGACGATCGACCTAATTAAGTCACGTAAAACGGCCACGTCACTGCCCAGCAGCATCGAAGAAACAGCAGGCTGTTACGACCGTGCATCATCCGCATTTGCGCGCTCTATTGTTC
>JAJIZL010035544.1:24665-77295 GCA_023969395.1 Amblyomma maculatum
ACACGTCCGCTGACATACAGGACAAGAAAGGAGCAAGGTGATTACGGCCATTAGAGGATTTCCTGGGAATGCAGGAAAGATTTGCAATTGTTGGAAAGGGACAATGCTGGGAGCCGTATGCGGCGTGCACGTGCACTTGGGTTTCTGAGAAGTAAATCCACTTGCCGGAACCAGCCTATCGATTCTTGGCTGAAGAATCGAAATGTACCTCCTCGCCGTTCCCAAGCTTTTCCCGCCAACAAGTGACCAGGCCCAACGAAACAATGCCGGGCCAGTCAGTGCTTCAGACCATCAGTGCAGTGATGTGTTCGATTGGATGCCGATATCTGAGGGGCGTGCCCTGGATTTGGTTGGTCAGCATCTTCAGAGAGGGGCAGGACATAGGGGTTTTAAGGACGCTGCAGAGCACGAAATGTCGCTCTGAGCCCTGGGTAAACGGCTCATCCAGACGCTTCTCGCTATGAACTCTTAACGCTTGCCATTTTGTTAATATACCCATCTTTTTCTTGTAAATAATAATGTAAATAAGTTTTCTCAAAGTGCCATTAAACCTGCTTGTATATATTTTACCAACTTCGAAGATTCAATCCTTCTTCAACCCCGAGTCTACACGCTACCAAGTTAAGGCCGGGTCGACTTAGCCCCAGCGTCACGACAAGGCACAAGCGTGCTTAGATCCCGTTTATTATGCCTGGCTCGTTCTCAGAGCGTCGTCTCCATGGTGGCCGCTTCAGTGAGGAATTCGGCAAAAGTACGCAATGGACTGCGCACAAGGCCGGCGAAGAGCTCCTGCTCAACCCCACGCATGAGGTGGCAAAGCTTCTTCTCCTCCGCCGTGGAGAGGTCAGCACACTTGAAGAGGCGCGTCATGTCCTCCGCATATATGCTGACGCTTTGGTTACGGGAGTGAACGGATTTCTCCAGGCGGTCTGCGTTGGGGAATGTAGCTAGTAGATTGTGACGAAATGTTTCCCAAGTGGGCAGGTTGTTCTCACGGTTCTCGTACCATGTCCCAGAGGAGTCCTCAAGTGCAAAATGCACGTTAAGGAGCTTACGGCATTCGCTCCTGCCGTTGTAGCGGACACCCGCTCGAAGGTGTCCTGCCGGTCGTCCACATCTTAGTGCATGCCGCCGTGGAAAGATTGCGGTTTTTTTGGCATGTGGTAGAGGACGGGCGCCGGGGACCCGCTGTCTATGTCTGTTTTCGGTGGGAACGTCGGTCGAGGCGGCGTCATCCTCATCGGGATGGCAAGAGTCCCTAATTTAGGTGGCTGACCGCGGAGGCGGCGGCTTGGGCTCAGATGGACCGTTGTGAGATCCGTTTTTATCTCGTAGGCGTACGCAGGTCGGCAAGCGTACCCCGCACGGCTCTACTATATTTGTAGCAGTTGTTATGCTGAAAAGGAACTGCAGCGGCTGAACGAGGGCACCGAGAGAGCTGAAAAAGAGAACGAGGGCACCAGAAAACGGACCTACACTTCTTCTTCTTCCTTGATATTTGGCATATACCCACGAAGGGGGATTGGCCAGGGTTCAGTGTGGACTGCCAAATGTCCTATACAAACTGAATTAGTGTATTACAGTAATTGACAACTAAACAAAAACATAAGACTTAAGATCACAAAAGTTATTGAAAGAAGAAGTATGAAGCAAAAATTTGGAATTTTGTAAAGTTGGAATACAATTTGCAAGGGAATCTGTCCGTAGCTGTGATGTTGTTATGTAAGTGCTGACAAATTTGAGGCAACGAAAATCCCTTCGCATTCGCACCCAAGGAGAGTAGAAGCGGGACCGGAAGTGTAAATCCCAAGCGTGCAATTGGAGTTTCTAAATGCACCCTCCTCTGATGTGAAAACCTTCGGCAAGCGAAAAGGAAGTGAACAATATTTTCAATTTCACAGCAAGCCTCACAAAGGTTCGTGGGGCTGATCCCGCATCTACATAAATAAAGATTTAGGCGAGGAATCCTGCATCTCAGGTGAGTCATCGTTACCTCACACTGCCGTGATTTACATGAACGAACTTTCCATGAGCATATGAGATGCTGGTATTCGGCTGTAGATAGCAACGGATCATTGCAAGAAGCGGCTAGGTATTGATATGGCTGGAAACGGGACATTCCAAAAATGGTGATATTAAGGATGGTACATGAAACAGATGCATCAAGAGCTGATTTAGCTAGAAAATCTGCCGCTTCGTTCTGAAAAATACCGCTGTGACCGGGGACCCAGATGAAGCGTATTTCTTTCACCCACCCCGGTATGAAATACTTTAGTGAGCGGCTCAACAGAGCATACTGTGCTGACTCCAGTGACAACAAAACAGAGAGTCTGATAGAAAAATTATTTTTGATTCACTGCAGGGAACATATAGTAGTGCTAGCCCAATTGCCATAAACTCTGCAAGAAATATTGGTGTGTAATCTGGGACACGCACCGAAAAACTCCAGGAAAGAGACTCTGAAAAAATTCCAATCGCTGCTTTGTGCGCAATCACAGACGCATCAGTGGCAATTACAGTGTGATCAGGGAACATTTCAAGGTGTTCACATAGAAGACTGGATATTAAACTTGAGGGTAAGTGCTTCACATTAGATGGAAATATAGAATCATAATTTATATCCACAAAGGACGTTGAGCAACCAATATGACATATAAAAGCAAGGTCCACACCAATGTTTGCTAAAATGCTCTGCGTGTAAACAACCTGGGGCTTGCAGACTTTTGGCCACTGGTGAGTGAGAAAGAGGGCGGGATTTGACACAAAAGTAGGTATAGCCACACCGGGAGTAGCCTCAAAAGATCGCAAGAATGATCTGACAGTTAGAAGGCAAAAACGGGAGTTAAGGTCCGGAATGCGGGCCTCCAAGTACAGAACAGTGGTAGAGACTGACTGTGGAAGCCCTAGGCAGAGGTTACAAAAAAGCTTAATGAGTTTCTGATTAAATGTTAATTACATTCCTCATCATGCACATTACATTTCTATACATTTGCTTGATGCATTTTTGATGAGTTTCACAAGAAAGTTGGCCACCGTGTTTCTGGTTGGTACCTAATGTGTGCATTTCTTGTGTGTTGTTCATGAGTGTTGACCAATGAGCTCCTGATGGCTTTCACTTTTGGATAAAAAGTAAAAGCTAAAACGTAGCGAAGCACCTGAACTACATTAAAAAAAGCTAAAAAATAAAAAAATGTAAACTAAGCAAAAAAAACTGCACCTCTGCGCGATTCAAACTCGGTACCTCTTACCCCATAGCTTTCTACGCTAACCACTAGGCCACCCGGGGAACTGTAACGTTGGCAACGTATTTGCTTCTTATGTCTGGACTGCATTCATAAGATTGGGACTTAATGTTTCGAAGCATGTTTCGAACTGTACAGGCCATTGCGGCTGCTATAACAATTACAACTTCTTGACCATTAGAACTTGCCACTAATGTTCTAGATACCTATGCGCACTATTTTGTCCACTCCAGTCATTTTAACATGTCGAGTTTGGCATCGCTGGCAAATTTATCAGCGCTGGCTCTTCGGTGGTTGCTACCTTGGGCGTAATTTTCGCTGAACACGGAGCTGTAGCGCGAGCCTTTAAGGAAAAAAAGTGCGACCAAGCTTCAATACCGGCAAGCGCAGCAGCGCCAACACCATTTTACCGGTAACTAAATCTTATTTGTATCTAAACATTTCGGGAAGCGATGCGATGACTGAGGGCTCGGCTAATCTATACGCAGAGCAAGAAGGAGCTCGAAAGCTTAAGAAACACGCAAAATATCATGCATTATAAAGAAGGCATTGCTTCTCGTGCCCTGGTCACGCACATGCTCCCAGGACGGTCCAGTTCCGAGTCAACGCACGGCTCGGGTTACGTCCGCGCGTCGTCGTCGGCGCAGGCCGAGGTACCCCTGCTGGTCTCTCCAAAACGGCCTGCACGCAGGTGCAAGGAGGCATTGGAAATGGAGCGGCCTTGCGTCCGTTTGCCGGGAGGCGGTGTGGCAGTGCGTCGGTTCGCGTACACAACAATATCCTTGCCCGTAACACCCTCATGCATATTGTCCAACCACAGCACCCATTCGCTTGGCAAGAAGTGATTTGCAATGGCACAAACACCCAAGACACAGGGTGTAAGCGTGTTTTGAATGAAACAAATGTTCAAAAAGTTGTTTTTGTTTTTACAGTGCATGCTAAACAGAAATGAAAACATAGTAAAGAATATACATTCGCTTAGTGATGCATAATTTCCCTCATTTGAGAAAGTCAATGTATTTCCACATTAGCTCCTTTACAAAAATACTGTTGTGTTTTCCAAGTACAAAACTTCTTGCGTAATCTCAAATGAAAGTCTGTTGCGGATCTCATGTTAAAACACATAATAATTGTTTCTTTGGCAACATCCTACATATGCTAATCAGAAATGAATACATAGGGCTCTGAAAGCGTGCAGTTAACAAAGAGTAATATATATTCACTTAGTGATGTATACATTTCCTCATTTGAGAAAGTCGGTGTATTTCCACATTAGATCCTACCCAAAAATACTGTTGCGTTTTCCAAGCACAAAACTTCACGTGTGATGTCAAAGGAAAGTCTGCTGCGGATATGATGTTAAAACATATCTAATCCTGAATCTCCTTTGAGTGGTTAATCACTCATCAAAAACACATTACGTGGGTAGCAAAAATTCAATATCCATTTTTGTAAGGGCAGCGCCCGTCTTTCTAAAAGCAGCAAAGGTTGCAGCTTATATTTTGGACACCCAGAAAAAAGAATGCAGCCAAATTCCAGAATCGGTCTCGCATAAGCTTTGTACAAAAGTAGAAGAGTATCTCGACGCATACCAAATTTCTTATTACTTATCCTTATTAGCCTACCAAGGGCACGCTCACCTTTCCCAGCATTAGACTTGATGTGAAGCCCCAAATCCATACTAGCATCATACGTAATGCCTAAATACCACACAGATTCTTCTTGAGGTATGACATCTGAGCGGTAGTTTAATAAAACATATAAGGAGGTTGTGGTTTTAAAAACTAGCACACTACTTTTGGACACATTTAAAACCAATTTAATTTTGTGCAACCAGACCTGAAGTGTATTTAGGTAAGCCTGTAGTGAACAATATAGGTCATGAATATCTTTTGCTGAGGCGAAGAATGCTATGTAATCTGCATATACATATACAGTGACATCAGGATGAACCAGAATATCGCACATTAATATATTAAAAAGGAGTGGGGAGAGCACAGAGCTCTGAGGCACCCCTCTTGTCTGTGCATAGGTGTCTGATATTATTGAGCCATCAATACAAAAGAATTCTCGTCCTTTCAAAAATTCCCTGATCCGCGTATAAATGTAGAACGGAGGACGTAATAATGACAACTTGTTAAGTAGAATGGAATGTTCAGTGCTGTCATAGGCCTTAGCAATATCGGGCGTCACTATCGCTGATGCCTCCTCGTTGTACATTGCAAGGCGAATCCCGCTTTCTAAATCTACATGTGCAGACCATATTGAGCATCCATTGCGGAAGCCAATCTGAAAAGAACTCAAAGCATTAACCTCTGAGATATGCTTTGAGAGGTGGCCATGCAGAATTCTTTCTATTAATTTTACTAGATTTAAACTCAAAGCTATCGGTCGAATATTTTCAACATGAAATCCTTTACCAGGGTCTTTCAAGAGCAATATAATTTTCGCCACTTTCCAGACGTGCGACAGCCATGCAGATTCTAATGATTCATTAACCAGATCCGGGAGATCCTGAGTGAATTCATTTGCTAAAATATTTTAGCATACCTACCGTAACCCCGTCTCAACCTGGAGCCGAGTTTTGCATGGAAGAAATCACAGATAGGAGTTCTGACCTATCAACCTTAACATAGCCTGAGCAAGAAATGGGAGCGTGCAAGGGAACTCTGCACTGCTCCTGGAAACGTAATGCTAGCCCTTGTGCAATTTGTTCCAACTCATCCTTTGCCTCCTGTGGAGACAACACTACTGAACTTAATGACTGAGAAAAGTGCGAGTTTCTATTTCGTTCCATGAAACGATACAAAGCCTTCCTGTGCTTATGGTTTGACAAATAAGTATTTAAATTTTCGTTGTACTCGTCCTTAGCCTGCGCTATGGCTCTTTTAAGTGACGCCGAACAAAATTTGTAGTTTATCCAGTTTACTGGGCTCTGGTTATAAGAAAGGCTTTTCCATGCTGCTTTTCTACTGCGGAAGGCTTTCTCACACGCGTCATTCCACCATGGGGATGGCGATTTATTGTTTACTGCAGACCGCAAAGTGAAAAAACCGCAAAATCACCTGCAATAACCACCCTATTAGAATGTGTAAGTAATCTGTCAAAATAGTCTGTGCTACGTACACCTGTGGGGCAGTAGACGTTAGCGACTGTGACAGGGCCACAATGCGGCAATGTGATATCTACAGCCAAAATCTGACACTCAGAATTCATTATTTTTTTGCTTATTTTTGCCCGGTGACATAATTTTGACGATATCAAAGTTAATAAGCCACCGCCCCTACCGTTTACATGATCGGTGCGGAAAACATGAAATTTCTTTAAGGTAAATGACTTTGAGGGGGAGAGCCAAGTTTCTTGCAAAAGCACTATGCCTGGCTTATGTATTGAAAGGAGAAGATATAAATATGGAAGTGAAGATACAATAGAGCGATAATTCCACTGCAGAACTTGTACACCTGCCATGATTACTTACCTAAAATTGAGGCCGAAACAGCCTCTTTCAACACATCGGTTTGCTGTTAAACTTTGGAACGCCCTTTTTTAGTT
Source organism: Amblyomma maculatum (assembly GCA_023969395.1). Classification (NCBI taxonomy): domain Eukaryota; kingdom Metazoa; phylum Arthropoda; class Arachnida; order Ixodida; family Ixodidae; genus Amblyomma; species Amblyomma maculatum. The sequence goes on from JAJIZL010035544.1 coordinate 31,460, forward strand.
TTGGTCTGGGAAATGGAGGACTTGGAGGATGAGCTAGAAGCACGGCGCTTCTGAGTAGGGCATGCCATTTCAACATCATTAGAGCAAATACCTTTGCGAGAAATGCTTACAGGGACACTGTCGATAGGGTGCACTTGAGCCAGCACTAGAGGAGAATCTGCATTTAAACTTTAAGCACAGGTTTGAAATGAAATAGATGCTGGAGTCAGCACAGGTTGAGGTGGGCAAGATGACTGGCTACCAAAAATACCAGACAAGGCTTCAGTTAAGCTGGTAAGCATACGGTCAACTACGACAGAAAGGGCTTTTTCAACCGTTTTTACAAATGCGGTAGACAACGTGGCCTCAAAGTCTGGAGTAGAAGGGCGCACACAGTTGGCATAAGTATGCCTTTTCCGATCACGAAGGGCATAAGCATCTGCTCGAGAGCAACGATTCTCTTGAATTAATTCTGGTAACGCCTGCTCCTGATAACGTTTCTCACAACTGGCGTCATCAGCCGAGTGTTCGTTACTACATAGACAACAGCTAGGCTTTGCAGCGGTACAGCTATCAGAAGAGTGTCCTTCCGCACACAGCCTGCATTTTGTCGCAGACCTACACGCTCTTCCACTGTGTCCAAATCGCGAACAGTTGGTACACTGAAGGGGGCGAGGACGTAGTGGGTCAACACGATAAATAATTGGCAAAATGTTTAACTCAGTTGGACACACGAGACCGGCAAAAGTTGTTATAACCGACTCTGTAGCAACACGCACTCCGGCCACCTTGCGAGAGCAGCGATACAATGAAAGAACACAAGCTCCTGCGTCCAGAAATTCCTCCAAACGTTCTTGAGCAGTAGATGCAGGATTCACTCCACGCACAATACCCTTAGTGTAAATAAAGGCTTTGACTGGAATCGAGGTAAACGAACTGCAGCGTAGCAGATCTGACACACAATTAATGTTTGCAGATTTGCAAACTATACCTTGTCTCCCGAAAGGTCGCACCTCAGAGATATCAGGGTAGCGATCCGTCAGACTCTTGAGTTGCTGCTGAATAGTTTTCGGATTTTTCATTTTCAGCATTCCATCGCCTATCGGTATGAGTGCGACAGGAATCACATCGACACAATTTTTAGCAAATGATTCCAGAGGCAAGCTTTCAATCGGCAGGCTGGCGAACCAATCTGCCGAGCTCCCTCCCGTGGGGGTGAAAGACATGCCTGTGCGCAAGGTAATGACACATTTACATTACCAAATCCTATAAAGCTAGCCTGAACCCTGACCAAACCCCCCCTGAACGTGGAAAGGCCTCACCAAGAAGAAGCACCAGGCACCGAACACCTCGAGGACTCCCAGAACCGCTTTTGAATAGCCTTCTTCTGGCTGTAGCTAGCACAGGATCACCTTCGTCGCGACCTTCGACAGTAGGACTGCAGGAGCGTCTACTTAAAACCGATTGCGCTCTTTTCTTCTTGTTCCTCTACTAGATGTGTCAATCTGTCATTTTCTTTTCAATAAAAATATTTTCATGATATGCCGCGTCCGCTGACCACGATGCCGGTACAGTAACGTTGTCTATTGAACAACGCTTCACACCGTCTTGCAATTCATCTTACTATCGGCGCAATGTTCCGCAATGATAGGACGCACTGTGTTTGGCGAGACATATTTGTGCAACATGACGCGAGTCGATGTAGTTCAAAATGAACTATATCGAACTCGCCCGACTCTCAGTTTTTCTAAAACCACATTGGTGTAAGCTTCGAACGTTCTTCATTAAACTATCGCTTCGCGTTCACAATACCGATCATTTCGCTGCCCAAGCTGCCTAGTTGTAAAGCGATGATGATAACGGTGTCATTTTAAGAGCAACATGAGCTTGTCATGTGGCTCCAGAAAAACAGGCCGTATCACCGACGATGTAGGGGCTTCACAGGCGCTTGGTCAGCCATGACATATTCATGATGGAAAATAGCGCGAAAGTACACGAAGGACGGAAGGAAGTAAGACACGGACAAGCGCTCATCCATCAAGCGCTTTTCCATCATGAATGTTAACCAACTCGCCCAACTTTCGGCATTACATGACATATTCACCTAACAGTCACTGTGAACACTAGCGAAAATCACTTTGCGTTCCTTTATGCGCCCTTCTGCCCCGGCGCTTTGCAGCTGGGTAAAGTTTTTTTGGCTTATAGGAAATCACAGGTTAGGTGTCTAATTTATTCCTTCCTGATTTCTTAGTGGGTTCCTGTTATTGATATATCAAAATATCGTTTCCGTTATACTCGGTGGAAAACATTCAACAGACGCAAAATCTTCGAAGCAAGAAATGCATTTCCCAGTAGGGCACTCAGTCTAGAGCCCACGACTGCTAAGCGTTTGTGAAAGGAGGGCGGCCATTTGCGAAAGTAATCTTGACTTTGTCCTCCTGAGCACTTGCGCTCTAGCTTAGAAACCCCATTTCATTCTACTATGTCTGGAAAACGTTTGAATGTTGCTCCAGCATTAGTAGGCATAAGTGCTTCAAGAATTGAAGCAGGAACTCTGGTGTTAAAATGGCACTTTAGTAGTTTATGAGCATACATTGATCTTTTTTGTTGCCATTTAAGGAAATACTTTTAAACTACACACAAGAAAAGCGCAAAAATTATGGCCGTGAAAAACCACATTCATACAGCCCTCGTTATGACCTCGTTTAAATAAAGCTACAGAAAACTTGGACCTAAGAGACAAGTTTAACTAAATATTGACACAAGTGGTCCATTGAAATTATTGTTCTGGCTGGCCACTGTGGAGATTTCTTTTCAAACACCTTATTTACAGCTCCCACGCAAGTGTGCCAGTCATTAGCAAGCGTTAACGTATTAACGCTCGCCACGCACAAACTCAGCAAAATGAATATAAATGCCTACCACAAGGATGAACTTGCTAGAGCAGCGGAGGGCCTAGCTGCTGAGCAATGGTCTCGGAGCTGCTGAGTGGTGGTCTAGCTTTTATCGATCGTTCTTACAACATCCGACGCTAAGGGAGTGGAAGGAACGACCTCGTCTTGGTCGCTTTCGCAACCATCTGCGCTGCGTGTTTCATTCTCCTGTCAGCGGGTATCCATAGTTATTTATTCACTCACCCAGGAGTATTCACGGAAGCTATAACAAAATACACGTCCTTAGCAAAATGATTTTGCCGATGAGGGCGTGCCAGTTGCCTTGGAAGATGAACTAAACGACAGCTTTTAAACCTTACACTTTTAAATTTGAAATAGAAACAACGATTGATTGTTTATAAAATATGAACTGAAGCATAGCTGATGATGCAAAAATAGGAGCTACAAGAGAGCGAATACTGACCCACACAAACGTGGGCCCCGTGTACAAACACAGTTTGGTAAGACATGGAAATTATTTTTATTGCGACAATTGCTAGTGGTGCTGCTGTAGAATGCAAAAAAAAATGTAACAAAACGCCACATAGATCGATCGCTTATTTATGTTTCACTAAAGCGTGAAAACCGCCAGAGAATTATGAGACAGATTTACCTAGGCCCATTGGGTTAGAGGCGACATCATCAGACTCCCTATTCAGTATCTACAATTGCATGAATATATTTTGATACTTGGTTAATCAATTACTCTTTAGGCTGAGGCATTGTTTATTCGCGCTATCTTAAAAGAGCATGGTGCCCTATGTGCAAGCGGGGACTAGGGGCAAATCGTCTGTGCTGGAATCCATAGGTATCGGGTCCCATTTCGATCAAACCTCATCATGGTAGGGTTCAAACCCGATCTCGCTGTGATCTCGGGTTTAAACCCTATCTCGCAGCGTTTGTCCGCTCAATCATCATGTTAGGACGAAAGCCTACTTATGCTCATGATATCATTCGTGTCCGTTCGATGGATTTCCTCCGCATGCAATTATAATTTAAAAAAAAATCTATCACCACCAGGAAGCGAATCACTACTCTTCTGAAACCCAGCCGAGCGCGCTAATTACTGAGCCACCGCCGCCTTGTGGAATATGAATCCCAGTTCTTCTTGCCTAGCTTGTGGATGATAGTAGCAATAACAACGACGATGCAGTTAGTGATAATCATAATTATGGTGGCGATGATAATGACCTTGCAGTAAGTGATAATGGTAACGATGGTAGTAACGATGATTATGACGTTATAGTGAGTAGATAATGATTATACTAGCACTTGCAATAATGATTAAGATGACAGTAGGGATGACCCCGACGATGCAGTTACTGAAAAACGCTCCTCGAAAGTGACTTCTGCCATTTCCGCTCTTAAGCAAACTACAGTACAGTTTTGTAATTATGTTTTTGCACTAGCAATACGTCACAACCTGTCGACATATCACACGCCATCAAAGTCAACTGAAAACTAGTCCCCCGAAGGCGGGTGCGTGCATTTTCCCTCCTGATACCGACTCCGGATTTCATGGTGAAAATGGCGTTTGATAACGCCGCGTTAGTACAATAATCACGTTAGGCGACTACAGAGATGTCATTGCTGCATTTTTATATGCTTCGTAGGATGTATTTTTTCAGAAATATACAGTGCCGTTGCGCAGACAAAGTCCACCATAGTTGAAGACGAGGAGGCTCCACCCGGTATTCCACTATCGGAGTTTCCTCGAGCAACGATACTAGAAAATACAGGACTACACGGGACGACGTATAAATATATTTTGGTTTTGTTTCGCTAATTAGGTTTATCGTTGAAAGGTGGCAAGGTGCCTTGTGGAGGGCTTCGGAAATTTCCACCACCTGGTTTGCGCTGATATCACACAGCGAACGGGCGCCTAACTTATAGACTCCATCGAAAACAGGCCGACGCGGCTCTGATTTTCATCAATCAATCATTTACTTCAATAAAATATACAAATTGCGAAAAATGTTGGGCCAAAAGGTGAAGCTAGTTAAGGCCCGTACGTACATACATAGATATTCACACCAGTGGATACACGCTAAAGGACATGTAACAAATGTTTTCAGGCTTATACACACGTAAACGTAACAATCAATGAGCATACAAAGTACAAAAAGAAACATAAAACACATAAGAGCAAAGAAATGAATAGCAGGCATGCACATACACAAATTATTTTAGGCGACTTGCATAACTGAGAGATCACGGAATACAGGTCGCTATCTAATTGAAATTAATACAACCAAGACATATACATTTGGTAGCGCCAGAAATGAAAGCATTTCTTATCTATTTTATTTAGTGTTATAATAATACAATTCTGTCAAAATAAAATCTTTTATTGGAAAATAAAAAGTTATTTGCCATTTTAATTTCAAGTGGAATATTGTTTCATATTTTTACACCGGCATATTGTATTAGGCGCTGGCCGTAAACGTTTCTTGTGTTAGGAAGGTTAAAGTTTATGGTGCTTGAATTTCTGGGGTTCCTGTTTGGTGTAACAAATAATGTAATTGGTAAAGGGTGAGCATTCAGGAAAATGGCATTTATTACACGGCAAACTTTCATTTCTGACGATAGAGTAAAATAGAGTATATGAAACTCTGAGAACAATAAAGGTGTATATGAGTGCCAGTGCGAGAAGGTCATTAAGCGTGCGGCTCTTTCTTGAAGACCAATGATGGGATCTAAGTATGTTTTAAATGTGAGTGCCCAGGACTTGCTGCAATAGATAAGGTGGGAATGAAATATGGCTAAGTAAACCATTTTTATTATACGGGTACAGAAATATATTTGTGTTCGACAAAGAACATAACAAGCTCAAGGAAGTTTCGAACGCATATTTGTAATGTGTTCTTTAAGTTTAACTGGTTGCCTCTTGTAATAACTAAATATTTTATCTATTCTGTCTTCTCCCAGGCTGCCCTATCAATTAAAATATTGAGGCTAGAAGACTTAAAGAACTTACTTCTGGGACGAAATAAAACAAATTTTGTTTTATACATATTTAGCGTGTGTTTATCGCAGCTAAACCATTCATTTATTCGACATGCTTCGGAATTAATTACCGCTTCCAATTCTAAAATAACTTGCTTGAAAATATTACTGCTTTGTCATCAGCGTATATACAGCCTTAGGTGAAGATAAAATCGGTGGGAAATAATTTATATATAAACAGAACAAAATACGGCCTAGGACCAAACCTTGGGGAACGCCTGTTTCAACTGTTTTAAAAGGGAAGAAAAACCATCAAGATAAACGTATTGCTTCCTGTTTGAGAGATAACTAGCAAAAAAGTCAAGTGTAGACCCGAAGGATCCGTAGTGTTCAAGCTTTTTCAACAGAATAGAGTAACTAACAGTATCGAAAGCTTTCTTTTAAATCAAGAAACATTACTACTGGAATTTCATTATTGTGCAGAGATGTATATATACACTGTGTAAGTTCAAGAACCGCTGTGGATGTAGATCTGTTAGATCGGAAGCCATGCAGACATTGAGAAACAATATTATTTTCTTCCAGATAATGGCGTACTTCTAATGCTATAGTGTTTTTCAATAATATTTATTACACTAAGTACCGATATCGGGCGATAGCTGCCTTGATCATTGTTATCATTGTTTTGATATACAGGGATGACCTTTCGTATTTTAAGTATGTCAGGATAAATACTCTCTATTTCGTGATTACACATATGGAGCAAAAGGGGTGCAGCAATCTCAACATTATCTTTCACAACTTTCACAGGTATCCCGTGTGGCCGTGTAACTTTGGCGCTACTCAAGCTTCCAATTATATTAGTATGTGTATAAAGTGTAAGTGCAGTTAGTGTAAAGCTGCTATTTGCAGGTCCCGAAGCATCATCCATGGAGTAAGTGGTATATGTTGCGCCAGCTGTGGTCCTATGCTGGTAAAATATGTATTAAATCTCAATGCTTGTCGTTATTCACTACATCGGCATAGACGTACTAAGTAGGAGATCATTTAGCACATTCCCTATTCGTTTCGTGTTCCCATTAGCTCGCTCAATAATCGACGTGTTATATTCCTTTTTCCTTCTTCTTATCATGGGCAGCACTGAATTTGGAGTAATGCGAAATTGCTGCAAATAATACACATTCTCTTTCTGCTTCTTCCACTTACTGTACTAAGTATCCTTTTTATTTAGTGTTTTCAGTATCACCTCCGTCATCGAAAGATTAAGAGGCCTGTCGTGCGTTCTTTGATAAGATATTGCGCATTCAGATATTGTAGCCTACAAAATATTTACAAAATTCGCACACTCTGAGTGCACATCAGCATCAAATATATTATCTGGATTCAGTAGCTGCAGTTTACTTTTTCAAAAAACGTAATTAAGTCAGGTGGTCTTAGAACACAAGTGGTTAGTACGCAGTTGCACCCTGTGATAACGTGCAAACACTGGAGAATGGCAGTAATCATTGTATCATACACACCTGATGTAATATTCTTGATATTGCATAAAATATGTTCTAATATTGTAGCAGTAGTAGATGTTATCCTGGTGGTTTCTAGTATAGTGTTTTTGAAGTTAAAGAAGGCTAGTAAGTGCAAATATTCATTATGTGCTTCATGTTTAACATTAATATTAAAGTCACCTGTTATCACCGGACAGTTGCTACTATTACCTAGGGACGTGAACACGCTTTCCATCTCGTCGAAAAATATTGACAAACTAGAACTTCGTGGCCTATAGACTACTCCAATTGTTCCACTTGAATGTAATTTAATAAAAAGACACTCAATACTAGAATTATTACGAACTAATTCTTTAATGATTTTAAATTGAAGGTCAGATTTTATCAGAAGTGCAACACCTCCTCCACGAGAATAAATGTCCCTAGAACTAAAAAATGAAGTTATATCCCAGGACAGAAAAATGCTCGTTTTTACGTAACCATGTTTCCGAGAGGGTGATGACTTCGAACTTAAAACTGCGTTGAGATAAAAATACTGAAAACAAATCCCAGTTTTTGTGGACGCTGCGGACATTACAGTGAACAAGAGAAAAAACATGGTCTCTTGTTAAATTAGTCATTTACTTGACTTATCGAAAAGCTTGGTAAAGAACGGTACCAAAACATTAAATGTTCACTTAGTTAACTTTAGCCAGTTCTTCCTCGCACGTTATGTGGAGCACCTTAGACTCTCAGCCTTCTTCATCAATATCGTGCCCTGCGATACCCAGGCGAATTGCCAGTTCTTCTCACGTTTTGTTTTGATTGCTTTGCCGAGCAAGAGTTTATATTCTGGGCACAGATGCTCATTTATATAAACTGGATCATCCGTCTCAAATCCCAAGATAGTAGTTCAGTTCAGTTCAGTTCAGGCGTTCAGTCGTGTCCGACTCTCCGTGACCCTATGGACCATGTCACGCCACGCTTTCCGGTCTCTCACTATCTTCTTAACATCACATAGCTTCACCTGCAATGCCTCGAGGATGCCATCTAACCATCGCGTTCGCTGCCTCTAGTAGTCAGCCTCTTTTCCTTAGCTTTGAGAATAATGCGATCACGAACTTCCCTTGACATGAATCGCACGACTATGTTTGCCTGTTTTTTTTCTTTAGTCGGCAACAGTGTATAACATCAATGTCTTCAGTTTAAAGTTCTTCATCAAGTGTTTCTGCTATCTTTAGCACATAGTGCGCAGCGATTCATTTCCCACTGATGGAACCCCTTTTATCTCAAGGTTGTTTCTTCGGCTGTACCGCTTCAGATCTATTAGCTCTTTCATCACTTCTTTTAGTTCTTTGCACAGTTCATGGGACTCCTCTTTGCTTTCCGCCTGCTCTTTCTTGATTGTATTTATTTCCTGACAGACACTGTGTACATCGTCTTTAAACTTTTGAAAAGCAGCATTCATGAAATCTATGGATTGTTTCACTTCTTGTATGTCAGAAGCGAAAATTTATGATCAAGTGCAACAGCTTTGATATCAGCTTTGATACAAGTAGTCATTGTTCCTAGTCGCGCAGTCATTTCGACCAGAGTTTTGCCAAGTTCTTTTATCGTTGTCGGCGGTTTTTCGGCCAACGCATCAAGCTCCCCATTCAGGCATCATCACAGCGAGTTACATATTTATGGTGTTCTACCTAAATGTAACCAAACTTTGAAACGTATAGTGAGCCCTGTTGCTCCAGTGAAACCAAACATAAGTAGTTCAAAGGCGCCTCTTTGAATCTGAAGTATGTTTTTTCATCAAAAAAAATAATTAGTAAATACACTTTATTTATAACTTTGATAACAAAGTGAACGTGCAAAAGCTGTAGATTCTTTCACGAAAAATTGTTATTCACCTTACTTGCAAAAGCTACGTTTTGCGTAGCTTCATATATTGGCTTTCCAAGAAAGTTTTAACGTGGCCTGCTGCAAGCTTTAAATCACTCGACCAGTGCAAGCTTCACCGAAAAAAACCCGGCAATGTAAAAATGGGTATAGTATTTGGGGAATGTGCCAGACGTTGAAGTGGAGTTGCTCTTAGTAGGAATAGTTTTTATAGTGTGAGGTTAGTTCCAGGCCGGTAAAAAATCATTTACGTAAACGCTACCTTCATGGAAGCAACGTGTACGTTAGTCGTTGTTTGAGATACACTGCTTATACGAATACCCTACTTTCCTAATATGAATACTTAAGTTTTAGCTAATTTTTGTTTTTGTAATTATGGTCTGAATATTTTCAGACACCCTGTGCAAATGATGTGGCAGCTTCGGTCCGGAAAATTGGTGTCTCGCACCCACTATCTCTACCTCAAAACAGAAGAGAAAGTCTTCGCATATGACCTTGAAGCGGGCATCATCGTTATAAAAAAAACTGAGAATAGCTGCATACAATTTTTGTTCTTTGACAAACTATGATTGGTTTACTTTCTGTAGTAATGTTCGTGTCTCTTAGAAAAATTATTGGCGGGAAAAGCCAAAACAAAATTTGAATTTTGTTTTCAATTCCGATATAATTTCCTATGCAATTTAAATTCCTATATCATTTCCGCAACCACTACTTGAATCTCAAAGTAGGCGTTGTTTAATCTTCGAGGTCCACAAAAAATAGACACTGTTTATACATCAGAGCAGTTTCTGCACGAAAACTATTTTCGGTACAAGTAGCATCAGCTATTTTTCTGCTTTAAAGCTTCGAGTGAAGCCGTTTAGCAACCTATACTTACTATTTATTCGGAGCGACTCTTTAACGTACATGTGTTTATTTGCTTTCACGTGATGTTTTTAAAGCACGATTGTTTCTTTTTCTTTGCTGAAGTATCATCCCTTTAGTCAAAGGCTACCCGTGATCTTTGTGATACATGGTTCCCCTGCATAATCTCTCATTTTCAATATTTAAATATTTCATTTATCCCACAATCAATACAAAATTTTTCTTCAAAGACTGCTGAACTTCAATTTAGACGTTTGACGCCTAAGTGTATGTCAAATAAGAAGTGCTAACAGTAAGCACAAAATGATCTGTGAATCATGGAGTCAAGTGAAATTCGATTTCATGTGAGGGATGTGATGAAATGGAATCCTTCATTTAGTCCGGATTTTGCTCGACAACTCGTTGCTCTCTCGTCGAATGGCAAGTCCAGTGCTTTTTATTAGTATTGACGACATCAATTTTTGCGCTACATCTCTACTCCTCACTCATGGGAACAAAACACTCGCCATATATTTGTGAGCAATTACCTGTAGGCTTGTACCGCTCCCATAGGTGATGCTGTTCGAGCAAAAAAACTTTAAAACATGCCGAACCGTTCTCTATGTCTTTAATGTTTAAACAATACATGATTTTTATGTGCCATTCGACAGTTAACAACTAACATTATCGAAACGGCTAACATGAAATTTGAAACGGAAAATAAGCGTGCACATTCCGCCGCCACTGCCTAAATTACTGACGAAATTTTCATTCGAAAACTCTAAAGATCAACTTACTTCAGTCCCTAGCTGAATTTCAGACGCATAGGAGGCGAGAACAGAATTAACAGCGTCCTTTGCGTATACCGCATTCATAAAAAAACAAGAATCCACATCGCGTTGCTGTTGCACCGCAGGAAAAAGAATGTGAAAGCACAAGCAACACCAGACCTGCAGAAAGCCTTTCAGGCTGTGGAAATAGTTGTGAAAGACATGCCTTTGCCGCATTTTGCATAAATTGTGCTCCCCTTCATGCTCCTCCAAACGTCAGCCCTTGTTAAATGCTCCTGCAAAATAACACAAAAGTTGCGAAGCCTGTCCACGTGGCAGTCCTCCTCAGTACGCATGAGCGTCTTGTGTATACAAAGACGAGTCCTTCTTATAGCGGCAAAGAAAACCATTGGCAAGGAAGGAAGCGTCGGTTTCTACGAAAATGATGAAAATTGGCACATTTAGATAAGATAAAAAAAATATTTATTTCCATTGAACATGGTGGAGACGAGGCAAAAAGCCGCTTTTCGCAGCTCGACTGGACCTCGCCTCCTACAAACAGCAGCGTGTCACGCTGTACAAAATACCCAGCCACAACCTAATAAACAGCACAAAAATGTGTGGACATAACATATCAAAGACACTTTTATAATGATGACAATAACATATCACAGACACTTTCTAATAATGACAAAAATAACGCAGGAAGTACGATGCATACGCAGCCACAACCGTATATACAGCACAAAAACGTGTAGGCATAACGTATCAAAGACACTTTCTATAGATGTCAAAAATAACGCAAGTACGATGCACAGGCACAAAGGAAATTTAAACAAAAAATGAAAATTGTACTCATATATACATAACATGACAGCTCTCAAAGTGACGGTAAAGAAAACAAGATAATGAAACTAAGAAACATGATATAAAAGGAACATTTATTGAGCACTGTAGTTTTTCGGGAAAATACAAAAATAGCTTAACCAACAGGTGGTCAGAAATGCTTAAAATTGAATTGAAATGGCCGACAAGAGTCATTTGTGTCGCTAGGATTATTTTAAGTTAGAACGCAGTACTCTTCACAAAGGTATCTCTTAAGCGTTTCAGGATCGGCTCAAAGATGTCAATGTTATTATTTAGGTACATGTTTAATAAGTGAGGGATATTATAACGTAGAGTTTGCATAGCGGTAATGCGAAAAAGCTAGTAGAAAACGTTTCGTTTTTGAAAAGGACTCACGCACTTGCATCATTTATGTACTTGTTCGGTTATCATTGTATTGATGAGCTGTTGAAATAAAAATACAAAGGCCTAGCTTGCATGCTATCAAGAAGCCATAATGTACTTGAACCACTTGAACATCAGTTTCGACTCTGCAGCTCTTTGAAGGCAAGTCTTTTTTGAACTAATAGAACCGAATATTACATATCGTGCTGTACACAATTTCTGGCAAGCCATTACACACTTCAGCTCACGAATATGTTGCTTTCATTTTATCGCCTCGGTGACGGTGACTTCTACCGCTTTCTTACAAAATGGCAGGTAGAAAACAAATATTCTAACGAATAGAGCATCATATATCTTTTCACTGTGTGCGCAATGCAAAAGGCATATTCGCGTATTCCTTAGTCTGCCAGCAAAATCAAGACCCTTGGACCGCCACACAAATAACCCCGAGTACCTGTGTGAGTGAGGGCGAAAGGCTGAAGGGGAGGTTCTTACTGTTGACTATACTGTATAAACGTAAAGCGTTTGATGGTAGCGCGAATATAGAACCCACCACATTAAGGCATGTCGAAATCGTTCCTCAGCGAATTCGACGACTGTCTTTGCCAGCCTCTTTCGACGGCTGAGTGGTTAAGGTTCCGGGTTCCTAAATTAAGACATGCGGGTTCAAACACGGCCGCTTTGGGCGCTATTCGACGGAGACAAAAATAAAGGCATCCGTGCGATGTGCAGGGCCCGATCAATATATGACGTCTGCAGCACAGAGGAGTCTGTAAAGATAGCTCGACTATGTGGCATTGTTCGTGTCAATTGACACTAACTTCCAATATTTATTTTCTGGCTTGGTTTGGTTTGTGTTGTTTAACGTCCTAAAGCGACTCAGGTTATGACAAACGCCGTAGTGGAGGGCTCCGGACATTTTGACCACCTGGGGTTCTTTAATATGCACTGACATCGCACAGCGCGCAGGCGCCTTACTTTTGGCTTTCATCTATTTGTTTTCTCAAATGAATGCCACGGTGACGCAAGATGGACCTAAAATTTTAAAAGGCTGCGAACATTAAGAAATCGCTTGAGTCCCATCTCGTACGAAGCCTCAACAATGACTTAGCTGCTGGAACTTAATTTTTTTATTCCGTGCAATAAAGGCAAAACCCTTATTTAGCTTTATTCACTGAACACATCTCAATCGCAGAACGGAACCATTTTTGACTTGTGAAGCATTGTTGCTGAGTTCGATTCGCACATCTAAATTTTCCTTCTTTCGATATCGGTTTACGTTAGATGCGTTTGTATATCACAATAATTTTTAAAGGACGTGCAGGTCAACAGCATAATGAGTAGTGGCGTTATCACACTTGCACATCATGTTTAATTTGGGTTGTTTAAAATACCTGCATGCATTTTGAACTTCCTGTTTCTCTCCCACAAAAGAGATTTCGGGCAACCACATTGGAAAGACAGCGCAAAAAGGCAAGGACAAATACTAGCGGACACACCAGCGATGTTTCGCAACTATTCGTTATTATGAAAAGAAGCACGTATATATACAGACGATCATCGCATATGCAGATGAACACGCAATGCATACAGGCCGAACTCAGGAGATACAAAAAAATAAGGAAATACTTAGCCATACACAAACCGCGCTCTGAAATTGTGCGAAATCATGAACAGTCTGAAGAAGCTTTCTTGTCGTACAACGTGATCGATGGTGAACTAATCATATATGTTCTTCTTTTAAAACAAAATACTTTAATGATATATCGCGCCCACTGAGCACGATGCCAGTACAGTACCGTTGTCTTATGGAACAATGTTTTCAGCACCACCTTGTTATTCATCTTATATTCGGTGCAGTGCTCTCCAACGGTAGAACACATTGTGCCTGACGAGAGATTTTCGCGCTGCATGACGCGAATGTTTAGTTTGATGCAAGAAATGCGTTTTTCGGAAGGGTGCTCGGTGTAAGGCCTACGGCTGCTACGCGTTTATGAAAGGAAGGCGGCCATTTGCAAATAAAACTTTTGCTTACATGTCTTCCTGAGCCTCTGTCCTATAGCTTAGAACAGCCTATATATTCTGATATGCCTGTAAAGCGCGTCAATATTGCTCCAGCATTAGCAGGCTGAAGAGACAAGAATATCAGCGGGAACGCTGGTGTTATAAATAGGCATTTTATGAGTTCCTCAGAGTGCATCGGTCTTTTATTGCCATGTTCAGCAATTATTTACAAACTAAATTTAACAAAGGCGCCGCTCTTATGTCATTGAAAACGGCCTTAAAGAACCACAGTCAGACGGAACTTCTTATAGAAGAACGAGAGCAGGCACCAGGACGCCTCTGAATGCGTTTAATCCCCCAGCTATCGATATGCCAACATGGCGCTTTGTTGTTGTTGTTGTTCTCCTCTAATGTGATGGCACATACCCACACAGGGGGATCGGCCAAGAATTGGGGTGCAGAGATATTAGATTTTGAGATGTATAACTACATAAGAAAAAAAAAAATAAATGCTAGGGAATAGAAAAGGAAATGTAAATATGATAAACCAAATTATATAAGAGTAAATACTAACGCACGCAGTAGGAGAATAGTAAGATTTATATGTACAGATTAAAACTTCAAGGCATATTAGCAAGGTAGACGTTTTGTTTCTATTAAGAAGTTTTGAATGGCGTTGAAAACATACCTGTGGCTGTACCCAAGCATGGTGGCACCGAACGATAATAAGATTTGGGTGCTCAAATTAAGACCCAGCTGTTCTAACGGCTTCTATAAGTACCGCTTTCTCATCATGGTAAAACGGCGGCAAAATATCAGGAAATGGTCTATTGTTTCCGGTTCCCCGCAGAATGCGCAGACAGGAGAAAGCGCCAAACCAGACCTGTGCATATAGAAATTTAGGGGCGGAATACGACAGCGTAGCCTGGTTAGAGAGACCTCAGTCTGCCTTGATTGACATGATTTCCTATTCCAGGAATACTTGAGGTGCAGGTAGTCATCCGAGGATAAAATAGATCCAGACTGCGTGCTTAAGAAGGCACGCCGCCGAAATCGTGCTGCTGTTATGTACGCTGTTGCCGGGAGGATGGGCAATACAGGGCCGTTCAGAGAATCTTTGGCTAGCCTGTCTGCAACCTCATTGGCTGTCACATTGCTGTGTCCTGGTACCCACACTATATGTATGAGGCTCAAATGTGAGGGGAGCAATGAAAGAAAGGTGTTAAAAATTGGCGAGTCCATATTCGAAGAAAGCGACAAGCACAAAGAATAAGAGTCTGTAATTACAGCCACTGTTGAGTATGTTGGGTCTAGTTTGCGCAGAGCAAGTACCACCGCCAGCAACTCCGCCTGGAAAATTGGAGTAAAATCCGGAAGACGGACTGAAAAAGCCCATTCTAAAAGCGGACAGTATATTCCAACGCCGGCTTTTTCATTAAATTGAGAAGAATACGTTGCTATCGTTATGCTAACGGGAAGACTTTGTAAATGATCTTCTAATAATCCATTTAAAATGGTATGTGCTAAGTGTTTTGCATTATTTGGGAAAATGTCATCATAGACAATTTGAACCGACGAGGCACTTACTTTTGCTGGAAGGATGTTAGAAAGGACTACGTGCAAAGGTTGTAACAGATTTTGCACTAGAATTACCTGCGGGGTATGAAACAGAGGCCATCCGACTCCAAAAAAGGAGTCTGGCTCGCAACAAAAAATTGATATGGAGCGGTGGAATTGTGATTCATATATTTTCAGATACGTCTGGACAGTCAAGAATTGCAATGTAGTTAACAACGGAGGTATTCAGGCTTCAAGGTATAATACATTATTAGCCACGAATTTGGGGAGCCAAGGGCATAATCTAAGCGCTTCCCGCTCTAAAAGAACAAGCGGACGAATTTTGTAAGCAGGTGAACCAGAAAATAACACAGATCCAAATTCTATAATTGGGCGGACATACATAACAGAAATCATTGAAAGTGCGTCTCGCCGCATCCCAGACCTTGGATTGCTTAACCTGCGCAACCCACAGCACGTGCCCCCTTCGCTGCAACATGTTCAATGTGATCCGTCCATGCCAGATGGTCATCGTAAATCACCCTTAGATATTTCAAAGACTTAACTTGAGGAATCATTTCCTGCTTAAATGTTAGAGCAAGAGTTACCGGATCCTGAATTTGGAAAACAAGGAACGCGCACTTTTTAACATTTAATTTAAATCTTAAGTCACCTAACCAATTTTGAAGGGAGCTTAGGTACCATTGCAGGCGCCTGTTGAGGGATTGAATGTCAGGTGCAGCCGTAAAGAATGCGATGTCATCCGCATAGACACACGTGCGAACCTCCTGATGAGTGGGAATTGAACTCATTAAAATGTTAAAGAGCACGGGCGAGAGAACTGCCCCTTTAGGGACACCTCTGGTTTGTTGATATTTGACAGAATGCACTCCATTCAATGAACAGTAAAATTGTCTGTTTTGTAGGAATGTAGATATCCAATAAATTAAGTATTGTGGAAAACATAGCGATTCTAATCTGTGCAATAAAATTCGGGGCTCTACACTATCACAAGCCTTCTCTATATCTAGAGTCACCAATGCAGCATGCATTTTTTTGCGACGCGCAAGAAGAATTCGACTCTCAAGGTCGGTATGTGCATTCCATATTGAAAATTTTGCTCGAAATCTGATTTGACAGGGACTAAGAATATGTTTTTATTCGACAAACTCGATAACCCGTTTGAGTACGACCCTTTCAATTAATTTTACCAAGTTTGATGTTAAAGATATTGGTCTGATATTTTCCAAAGTATAGCCACCACCATTGT
The DNA here is from genome assembly GCA_023969395.1 of Amblyomma maculatum. Lineage (NCBI taxonomy): Eukaryota > Metazoa > Arthropoda > Arachnida > Ixodida > Ixodidae > Amblyomma > Amblyomma maculatum. The sequence goes on from JAJIZL010035544.1 coordinate 48,363, forward strand.
GTTTCCGTAAAGGAATCACTTTGAGTAGTTTCCAGTCACCAGGTATCCAAGAATGAATAATTGAGTAATTTACCAATTCTAACAAGGAATTTGGAGACACTTCAAAGAGGATTTTTAACATTTTTGACGTTACTCCGTCAGGGCCAGGCGCCGCAGTTGGCAACGTCATTACAATCGAAGAAAGCTGCGAAAAAGTAATTTTAGGGACATCCTTAACCGTATATACTGGGCCTACAAACATAGGGTATTTGGGAAGTGTTGACAAAAAACGCTTTTCTAAACCTTTAGCGATGTTTTCTACTGTTCTAAGAGCTTCTTTAGGAGTCGAAACACATGAGGGTAAATTTTCTGAGACAGGAATCTTTTTCCGCGATTTTAAGAACCTGAAAAGTGCACGTCGGTTATTAGATTGTGAAAGGTAATTGAAATACTCATTATCATAATTATCTTTCGCTTGTGCGACTGTGCGTTTAAATGCAGCTGCAAAAAATTTATAATCATGCCAATTTTTGGGGCACTGGTTGTGAAGGAGCTTCTTCCATGCAGCCTTTCTTCTTCTCATTCCACCATTTTGTTGATTCACTGCCTTTAGATGCACGTACTAAGAATTCACACTTCTTACGACAGGATGCAATAGCCTGGCATAATGTTTGCGATTTTAACTCTTCTGTAGACTCAACCACTGACTCAAGAGACGAAATCAAAAATGAGTGAAACTGGTTATAATTTACGTATGATCTCAACTGAGATGTCGGCAGAGTTAAGCGGCAGTTAACCTCAAAAACAATAGGTCTATGGTCGCTATAGGTGCCACCATCAATTGTCGACCAATTTAGTATAGAAACAGTAGTGCTGGAAAAAGTTAAATCTATCACAGATTGACTGTGAGCACGTACAAGAGTTGGTAAGCCAGAATTCATGCAGTGAAGGTTATTGTCTGAAAGCCAATCCCACAGACGCTTGCCGCAGGGATCCGTCTTGTAACCCCACGATACATGGTGCGAATTAAAATCTCCAGCCAAAATAAACGAATTTTGACAATTAACTAGTAGGTGGTCTAGAGATCTGGTGTCCCGAACACCATGAGGGAAATAAACATTCGCTAATGTAAACGGACTGAACCCTGGAATTTCAAAATCTAGAGCCAATAGTTCTGAATCTAAACTAGAATATTGAAAAGAAATCTTAGCCCTATGACAAAATTTTGAAGAAACTAGAATTAGTAACCCACCACCTATTGACTGGCGATCTTGTCGGAATGATCGATAATTTTTTAAGTGAAAATGTTTTTCAGTTGTAAGCCAAATTTCTTGTAAAACGATTATTACTGGATTATGTTTTAAAGAAAGATAAACTAAATCTGTAGTAGCTGAAAGAAGAGCTCTACAGTTCCACTGAAGAACTTTACTCTTTGCTATGGTTATGTAATCCGGGCAGCAGCAACAGCCTGCCCCAAAATGTTTTCCTTTGGTTTAGAGCCTAGCTGTTGCTTTTTTGATTTTGCTTGTGGGCGAGGTGATGACTGGTTTGACAACGGGGATCCACTGCGTTTTGGAATTCGCGTATCTGTCTCTTCTATATCTGCATCATGAGCCTCGTCTGACTTGTTGGAATTTTGCATATGTGATGCGGAAAGAGACTCATTTTGCGAACAAGACATTGCAGGTAATGAGTGCTGCACTGGTAGTGAATGTCCAGGTGCCGTAGGAGAAACCATAGCAGTTTGCACAGTCTGAGAATTTTGAGCTGCTAGAACATTGGATATGCATTCTGTGACAATTGTCACAATCCTATCCACCATTTTGGTCATGGTTGCTTCCACAGCAGTTATGGTTTTAGACATCATGGTATCTAATGGTGCTCCTGAACGGGCCGACACACCTGCATACCCATGAGCTCTGTCTTTAATTTCCTGAATTGCCTCACGCCTCGAGCAACGTTTGCGGTCAATAATCTCCAGAATTTTCATTCCATGCGCTCTAGAGGGACATTCCAAAGAATTTGCTGAGTGAAGTCCGCCGCAAAGACAACATTTGACAATTTGATCAGAGCATAAGTGTGTTTTATGTGCTTCACCTCATTTGCAACACCGCAAAGTGGATTTGCAACCGCCTGCAGTATGACCATAACGCCAACAGTTGTTTGCACTGCAGATGCTTTAATGGTAGGTGATCTACTCTGAATATTAAAGGCCACGCTTTAATCTCCGATGGACAGCCTGTGCCTGCAAATGTAGCAATAACCGATTCTGTCGGCACACGAACATTATTTGCCTCCCGGCTACAGCGATAGACCGCAACAACGCCTGCCGCGGAAAGAAGGTCAAGGGTTTCTTGTGGACTTAATGAGGAATCTACACCTCGGACTAGACCTCTTGTGCAAGCCAGGTGTGAAGGGATAAAACTGCTTACCTGATGAGAGGCGAAAGTGGAGCATTTTAGCAGGTCCTTTATGCATGATAGTTCTGGCGAACGGCAAAGAATCCCGCCGTGACCATATTGGCGCACCTCGGCTGTTCCTTCGTAGAAGGAAGCGATTTCCTGAAGGGCAGCTCGAACAGCTCCTGGGTTGTTCATTTTAATGGTGCCCCCATCCTTAGGTACGAGTGCCACAGGGATGTTGCGGACACCGGAGCTCTGAAAAGCTTCCAAGGGCAGATCATCGGTCAGGAGGGAAGCAGACCAAGGGGAGCGCCCTTGGCCGGGAGACTGCGTCGACATTACCTTAAATTGACAATGTCACCGCGTGCGTTAGTCAACAGAGAACAAAAGAAGCACAGGGGAAAGACAAAACCGGGACCAGCAACCCAATACTTAGCCGATCGTCAAGGAGCAGAGCAGCAGTTAACAGCCAGAACGTAGCGAGCGTGCAAGCGACCTTGTTGTTGTTGTTGTTGTTGTTGTTGTCCAAATAACTTATGGCACATACCCACAGAGGGGGATCGGCCAAGAATTGGGTAGCAAACATTTTTTTTTATATACTTGCATAAAAAAAAAATGATTTCAGGGGTAGAGCAAAGGAAACAAAACGGGAAATAAGTGAAATATAAAATGAAAAGTGGTAACACTCACGGGAGATTGACACTACAATTTTAGAACAAGTGATGTTTAAATATTTAGCAAGGCAAACGATTTGAGTCCAGTAAAAAATTTTGCATGGCGGTAAACACAGACCTGTGACTGTGCCCAAGGATTGTGGCGCCAAATGATAACAATGTCGGGCTGCTTAAACTAAGGCCAAGCTGTTGCAATGGCCTTTCCATCAACTGCTTTCTCAGCGTAGTAAAGCGGCGGCAAAACAATAAAAAGTGATCTAATGTTTCTTGTTCACCGCAAAATGCGCAGACGGGAGACAGTGCCAAACCAGACCTGTAAAGATAGAAATTTAAAGGTGGGATACGGCATCGCAGCCTTGTTAGTGAAATCTCAATTTGCCGTGAATGACGTAATTTTCTATTCCAAGAATAATTTAGATGCAGGTAGTCATCAGATCTTAAAAGATGTCCATTTTTCATATTTAATAGGACGTTTCTTCGAAACCTCGCTGCGGTGATGTACGCGGTCCCCGGAAGGATAGATAATACGGGGCCATTAAGGGACTCTTTTGCCAAATTGTCAGCATACTCATTTAAAGTCACATTGCTGTGGCCTGGAACCCATACCATATGTACAATTTTCAAATGTCTAGGGATCAGGGAGACAAAGGTTTCTACTATTGCAGAATCCACCGACGAAGAGAGAGATGAACACAAGGACAGAGAGTCGGAAATTACTGCCACTTTAGAAAAAGAGGAGTCTAATTTTCGTAAAGCGAGTACCACCGCCAGAAACTCTGCCTCAAAAATTGGGGTGAAGTCCGGAAGCCGGACAGAAAAAGACCAGTCTAAATGTGGACAATATATACCCACACCCGCCTTCACATTACTTTCAGATGCGTCAGTAGCTACAACTAAACTAGCAGAAAGACTTCTTAAATGGTCTTCTAATAATCCGTTTAGAATAACGGATGATAAGTTTTTAGCATTATTCGGGAATATGTCGTCAAAGACAATTTTAATAGATGAACCGATGGTTTGTATGGGTAGAATACTAGGAAGGGAAACATTTAAAGGGTCCAGCAAATTTTTGACCATAACAACCTGCGGGGTGTGAAATTTAGACCAATGGACACCGAAAAAGGAGGTCGGTTGACAGCAAAAAATAGACATAGATCGGTGAAACTCTGATTCATATATCCTTAAGTACGTCTGAACGGTTAGAATTTGTAATCTATATATCAAGGGTGGAATCCGGGCTTCAAGGTAGAGCACATTGTTGGCAACAAATTTTGGAAGTCCCAGACACAACCGAAGAGCTTCTCGCTCCAACAGAACAAGCGGTCGAATTTTATAATTGCTGATCCAGAAAACAAGACTGAACCAAACTCTAAAATTGGACGCACATACATAATATAAATCATTAAAAGGACATCTCTCCGCATTCGAGACCTGGGACGACTAATTCGGCGCAACATGCCCACGGCCCAAGCCCCTTTCGTAGCAATACGGTTAATGTGGGGCTGCCATGAAAGATTATCATCATAAGTGACCTCTAAATACTTTAATGATTTAACCTGTGGTATTATTTGCTGCTGATACATTACCGACAGACTTACAGAATCTTTTATGTTAAATACGAGGACTGCGCTTTTGTTGACATTTAATGTGAGACGCAAGCCACACAACCAATTCTCAATAGAGTTTAGGTACGTTTGCAAGTGGAGATAAAGGGATTGAATATCCGATGCAGTTGCAAAAAACGCAATATCATCCGCATATACGTAAGTGCGAACGTCATAATTAACTGGTATTGAGCTGAGTAGTATATTGAAAAGGACCGGTGAAAGGACTGCTCCTTGCGGCACTCCCCTGGCTTGCTTATATCTGCCAGAATGGACGCCATTTAGTGCACAGTAAAACTCTCGGTTTTGGAGGAATTCAGATATCCAGGCTACTAAATAATGTGGAAACTGAAGAGATTTCAATTTTTGCAATAGAATGCTATGCTCAACGCTATCATAGGCCTTGGCTATATCTAGCGTTATCAAGGCAGCGTACATTTTTTGGCGCCGCGCTAAAAGAACTCGACTTTCGAGATCAGCATGCGCATTCCAGATGGAACACTTTTGACGGAAACCAATTTGGCAAGGGCTGAGGATATTTTCTTTATTCATGAATTCCGAAACACGTATAAGTATGACTCTTTCAATTAATTTTACAATGTTTGATGTTAATGCAATTGGTCTAATATTATCAATGGACAAGGCACCGCCTTTATTCTTAAGTAAAGGAATTATTTTGGCAAGTTTCCATTCTGGGTGTATCCAAGCATGTTTGATGGAATAATTTACTAGCTCTAATAACGTCTGAGGTGACTCGTCAAAAAGAATTTTTAACATTTTTGAAGTTACTTTATCAGGACCGGGAGCAGCGGCTGGTAATCTCATAACTATAGGAGAAAGCTCAGAAACGGAAATTTGAGGATCATAATTAACTGGTTCCATTGGCATTACAGGTATCGAGCCCGAAGGAAGTGCAGACGAGAAACGCGTCTCCAGTCCTTTGGCAATTGTTTCAATTGTGTCTATTGTTTCATGTGGAGTCAAAATAAAGGAATCTAGATTTTGTGCTTGCGGAATCTTTTTCCGGGAGCGTAAATAACCAAAAAGAGCAGTTCGATTGCCAGATTTAGAGAGGTAATCAAAATGCTTAGCATCATACTCGTCCTTCGCTTTTGCAACTGTACGTTTAAAAGTAGCTGCAATGAACTTGTAATCCTGCCAGTTTTTCGGGCACTGGTTGTGGAGAAGCTTTTTCCATGCCGCCTTTCTACGTCTGTAATCTTGGGAACAATCAGCATTCCACCAAACAGCTGAAGTATTCCCCTTTGAGCTCCGTACCAAGACCTCAGACTTCTTACGGCAATCCTCAATCACCGAGCATAAGCGTTTTGATTTTTCTTCTTCATCCGTGTTAGTCAATGACTCAAGATTAGAGCGTAACGTTGACTGAAAGTTATTATAGTTGATAAATGACTTCAACTGAGAAGTCGCTGGAGTTACAGGGTGATTTACCTCAAACGCAATCGGTATGTGGTCACTAGAGGTGCCACAATCAACTGTCGACCAATTATTAACGAAGAGACTGGGAGAGGTAAAAGTTAAATCTAACACAGATTGACTGTGTTTTCTTATAAATGTGGCCGAACCCGAATTTCTACAGGAAAAGTTATTATTTGTTATCCAATCCCAAAGACGCTTGCCACAACTATCTGTCTTGTAGCCCCATGACACATGATGCGAATTAAAATCGCCAGCCAGAAGAACTGAGTTTCGACAATTAACTAATAGCAGATCTAGAGGTTTTGTATCTTGTACACCGCTAGGGAAATAAGCATTCACTAATGAAAACGGACAGTGCCCTGGAATTTCAAAGTCTAAGGCCAATAACTCACAATCTATAGAAGATAACTGGAAAGAAATCTTAGCCCTGTGACAGAATTTTGTACAGACAAATATAATTAAACCTCCTCCTTTTGATTGGCGATCTTGTCGGAATGAATGATAATTTTGTAAATAGAAATGCTTTTCGGCTGTTAGCCAAGTTTCTTGCAAAATAATTATGTGTGGATTATATTGAGAAGAAATGTAAACTAAATCTGTTGAAGCTGTTAGAATTGAACGACAGTTCCACTGGATAATTCTTAGTGCCCCTATGATTGTGAAATCTTGGCAGCCGCAACTGCCTGCCCCAAAATATTATCCTTTGGCTTTAATGTATGCTGATGTTTCTTTGATTTTGGTTGGGAACGCGGAGAAGAATGATTGGACATGGGAGACCCACACCGTTTTAGAATTCTTACATCTGATTCTACCATCTCTGCGTCATCAATGTTTTCATCGTCATCTGGGAGAGGAGCCCTGTTAGGCGAAGCAACAGTAGTGCTTTCAAGCAGTTGAGAGCTTTCAGAGGGCATATTTGCTATGAAAGGGGCTGTTCCTGATTGCAGGGCTTGCGTTAGCTGAACTGCCAGAACGTTAGAAAAACACTCTGTAACAGTAGCAACTATTCGGTCGACCATTTCATTCATTGATGCTTCCACTGCAGTCATTATCGCCTTTGAGACTGATGCATCCAGAGGCACACCTGATCGGGCTGACACACCTGCGTAACCGTGTAATCGGTCCTTAACTTCTATTACAGCGTCACGACGCGAACAACGTTTTCTATCTATTACCTCTAGAATTTGCAGCTCCTGTTTTCGAGATGGACACTCCAAGGAGTTTGCAGCGTGGGCTCCACCGCAAAGGCAGCATTTGTCGTGTTGTTGTGAACATGATGACGAATGATGACCATCGCCACATTTGGAACACCGCACGGAGGACTTACAACCACGAGCACTGTGACCATATCGCCAGCAATTAGTGCACTGCAGTGGCTTAGAATCAAGCGGATCCACACGGAAGATCAATGGTCATGCTTTTATCTCTGACGGGCATGAAGTTCCTGCAAATGTGGCAATCACCGACTCTGTTGGTACCCGCGTATTATTAACCTCCCGGCTGCAACGGTACACCGCTACCACACCAGCCGCCGAAAGAAGGTCGAGGGTCTCAGCTGGAGTTAAAGAAGAGTCTACTCCTCGGACTAATCCCTTTGTGCATGCAAGATGAGTAGGGATAAAGCTGCTCACCTGAAGTGATCCAAATGAATTGCATTTAAGCAGACCCTTCACGCAATTGAGGTCTGGAGATCGGCACAGTATCCCGCCACGCCCAAACTGCCTCACTTCTGTGATCGAGTCATACAGGGTAGAGGCTGCCTGGAGAGCAACTCGAACAGTCCCAGGGTTATTCATTTTAATAAATCCGCCATCCTTGGGCACCAGCGCCACAGGAATGTTTGGAACGCCAGATCGTTGGAACGTTTCCAGAGGTAGATCGTGAGGAGTAATGAAAGCCGACCAGGGGGAGCGCCCCTGGCCGGGAGACTGCGTAGACATCACTTTACAGTTACAATCTCTCTGCGAGCGTTATCAACACGGTGAAAAGCGCAAATGCGCAGGGCAAAACAGAAAAAAGAGGACTAGCCGCCCAATACTTAGCCGATTCACGCCTTCTGCTCGTGGCGGTGCCCTAATAGCAAATATGGCATAGCACAGGCGTACCAAGCAGCCATGCAGGATGGCACGCGTCACCTTGTAGTCACGAACACCAACTCCATCCTTGTCTTCTTTATCACGCTCACTACTTCTTCACTTCTTGTTTACCAATTTTAGGCAGTGCGACCATTTGAATCCGGCAGTCGTAGAGACGAATAATTCGCATCCGTAAGTGTGCGGGCTCATTCTTTGTCGCTCTCACCTGCGCTCCCTAACCTCGTCTTCATCCTCTTCTTTCTGTTTGCAGATTCACTCACGAATCTGCAACACGCTCCGAGCCCTGAGATTAGACGGCTCGATGCTGGAACAATGTCACATCAATGACCTCTGATGACAACCATGATGAAGTCAATGATGACATGATATACTCCACAAAGGCCGGCTTCTAACTTCAACAACAGGACACAAACTGTGTAGAACAAGATGGATCCGCAGGGCGTTACAGCGCAGGTCGAAGGTCTAGACCAACAACTATAATGCCAACGCTGGCAAACCTCATACACACACTCTAGTACAACGCAGCACAACACTGACACTATTCTCAGGGCTTCCACCGTGTTCTTTTTCTGCGCACTGGCCTTTGCTTCCTTTCTGTGCCTGTGAAACCCTTTCCGTCACTTTACCAGACTGTTCGCTGATTCGTTGCCATTCTTCCTCTTTCTTGCGCACTGCATAAGTGCTTGTTGCATTGCCTGACCTTGTTCTTTCGTTTGTGCAATAACACTGGAGACAGGATTTTTGTTTGCAACCACGGCCCCTTTCGCAAGCTCTACAAAACTCGGCGTGTCTGCTAGAATCACTGTCGAGGCGTCTTTCTTCCACACTTTATTTTTAAAAGCTCCGCTTCTGAGTTCATAGAAGGCGACTCTCTCTCGATAGCTTTCTTTCTCTTGCACAGAGCCATCAGGCACAGGAATAAGATTTTGCGCTCTTTCTAATCATTCTTCCAGTGGCGGTCCGAAAACAGTCTCGTTTGTACACTGGACAGAAGAGTCAGCCCGCCGTTCAATGCGTGTAACTGCTTCAAAGTTTTCTTTGCTGTCGGAGAGCACCGTCTGGGTAGATTCGTGATTGTACACTCTAAGAAAAAAACTTCTAAAAGGAGTTGTGACGTTGGTCCTTTCGGGGACCAACTGGTTTGCACGACCATTAATCCTTTTGGGGACCAACTGCAAGGGGATAAACATCAAGTCTCCAAAGGATGAACTGAAGCAGGGCGGATGATTGCTCCTTGCAGATGCTCCCCAAGAGACTAACATTTGATTCTTAAAAATGATCCTAAGGAGAGCAAGTGGCACTGTTTGCCCAAAGACAAAAAGGCCTCAGATAAAAAGTAAAAACTAAAATGTAACGAAGCACCTCGAGAACATTAAAAAAAGCTAAAAGCTGAACAAAAAACAAAACTATGTGAAAAAAGGTTATAGAGCACTGCAGAATCTGCAGTGGAGTAATGCGAAAGCGTGGGTGCTGCGGTTGGTTGCGTCTGGTTCCTTCTTTGCTCAATTAACTTCTTGTTTACCGATTATAGGCAGTGCGACCATTTGAATCCGGCAGTCGTAGAGACAAATAATTCACATCCGTAAGTGTTAGGCTGCGTTTTTGCCCCCTTCTACATCAGCGGAACGGGAGCAGACGGTGGCTGACTGGATCGAGTGCGGTCGGATTCCCTGTGTCATCGGCTGCATCCTACAATGACAGCTATATTCTCGGAAAGTTCGCGCACTCTCACGACGCTAGAGCGGCCGATAAGGCTATGGACGCTGCCCGCTACATAGGCAGGCGCGGACGCGCCGGCTCGGTGCCGATATCAAGCAGCTCGCTCGTACTCGCAACGGCGGCAGCAACTCCTCGGTCATAGAGTTAGGGGGATTTGGACTGCACACTACAGGCGTTGTAGAACCGTGTTCTTAGGATTACTGCCATTCTGTGCGAAAGACAGAAGTTACAAAGTCTTCACAGCGAGCGAGGAAGCAGACGACGATAGGTGGATGGATGGAATATAGGAGCGTCCTTTTTGAAACGGGGTGGTAGCAGTACCTATCATACTCATTTTCCTCACTATATCTTAATTATTATTTTAGATTGGTTAACTATACCGTCGTTCTATTTATTAAATTATGTTTCTGCATTGCTAACATTATGCTACTTTTCTGCTTTTAAGTCACTAATCTTCAGCCGTCTTTTGCTAGCTTCTACCCGGCCACTGGTATCTCTAAACCTCAGAGCTTCAGGAACAGTGACTGCACCTGCAACGCCTACCGGATGGGTACCATTACATTCGAGTATAATATTGTCACGCTAATGACGACGATGAAGGATGGTGATGGTGTGACAGAAGAGGAGGAAGAAGCGTTGGTTTCGGGGCGCTAGTAGGCTCCTCTACATCAGCACTGTAAATAAACACCCCTTCTTATTTCATCGTAACAACTTGGTGGAAGGTGCTCCGTACGATCCCCTCGATCCCTACCTACAGCGCTGCAAGGACAACTGGAGCTTCGACGTAGTCGCCGCATCGCTGGACTGCCACCGCTCACGACCATTATGGACCACACCGACACAAACCATGCAAGCCGCGACGCTGCAAGCCAGGCTGGCGGCATGCCTGCCCACTCCAACCCAATTCCGTCCCAGCCTTACCGGGAACCACGACCTTTTGCCGGAGAAGAAGGTGAGGACGTTGAGAAGTGGCTACTTTATTATCAACGAGTTAGTCGGTACAACCGGTGGGACCCCCTTACCATGCTAACAAACGTCGTTTTCTTTCTCACTCACACGGCTCTGACCTGGTTTGAGAACAACGAGGATAACTTAACGACTTGGGAACGGTTCGCCACCGAGTTAAAACTGCGTTTTGGCGACTCTGTTCCCAGCAAAAAGCGGGCTGAGCAGACCCTTGCACAAAGAGCTCAATTGCCCGATGAAACTTGTACAACGTACACAGAAGAGATTCTCAAATTATGCAAATGTGTCAATTCCAACATGCCCGAGGAAGACAGAGTCGGTCACATTTTGAAGGGTATCGCGGCGGACGTGTACAACTTCTTAATCGCCAAAGACAGCCTTGACACTGTCTCCGATGTCATTAGACACATCCGCGCGTTTCAAGCTTTTAAAACACGTCGTATTGTGCCGAAATTTGGGCGGCTGGCCAACGTGCCTACCGTGGCCAGTCTTGATGACCATGCCCAACTAGATCTTCCGTCAACTATCCGGCAAATCATGCGCGAAGAACTTCTACGGATCAACACGCTTCCCCTGCATGAATCTGCTGAGGTTTCTGTCCAGAGGGCCTCTAGACGGCCGGCTTCACCACCACAAGCGATTCAAGTACAGCATTTCTCTCAAGCTCCTGAAATTGCAGCTTCTATTGACTACCCGCCAATGCATTTTGCCAACCCGACTGCGTCGATGCTTGAAGCCCCAAGGTATGACGTCACCTCAAGTGCACCTAGATCTTCTATTCGATCTACAAGGATTCCTGTGCAGTGTGAGCATTCAGCCAGACCTACGATGCGCCCTGCTGTGCCTGGCTCGTATCCACAAGAGCATTTTATACCTTCCCCACCGATATGCTACCGCTGCGGCGTCGAAGGTCACATCGCCAGGTACTGCCGCAGTAGGTTCCCGCCACGCTATAACCGCCCGGTGCCTCCAGCAGTACCCAACAATCGGCAATACAGCCCCGTTTTCCAGTAATCCACTCCCCGTGGGTAGTTCGGCAACATCCAGAACGGGAATCTCCGCGACCATTCCCAAGCATCTGAGCGAAGTGTTACTCCTCCACCCGCCTTCCGTGCACGTCGTTCTCCATCACCGCGGCGGCGCCCCATGCCGCCCCATCCGGAAAATTAACCAGCGCGACCGATGGGGGTGAGGCCGCTGGAAATGTGCTGTGTGCCAACATCCCTCCAACTGCAATGCTCAAAAACAAAATTCGTGTGTTCATTGATGGTGTGTGTACATTAGCTTTGGTAGATACGGGTGCGACTGTGTCTGTGATGAGTAATCAGTTCAGGCGCTTGTTGGGACGCAAAGTGATGTTTGAATATGACCGTGCTTCAACGTTTTGTGGTGTGAGTGGAGAAGCGTTGCGACCACTGGGTGTGTGTAGTGCGCAAGTGTCTGTGGGTGGTGCAAGTCTTCAAGCCGAATTCGTAGTCTTACCCCACTCTAAGCATGACATCATTTTTGGAATGGACTTCTTGAAGTTTTGTGGCGCTACCGTGGACTGCCAAAGTCAAGAGGTTCATTTTGATGGCTCGCATCTGCCGACGCTTTTTGAAAGTGGCCGGGATGAAGAAACTGTTTTTAGTATTACCGAAGACACCGTAGTTCCACCCTTGTCTGCCATGTTCGTCCCCGTATCCGTTCCACTTCTTGAGAAGGTTTCATTCCAGGCCGTGGTGCACCCAGTTCACTCAGCATGACTGAAGAAAAATGTAATTATCCCTCACTGTATGATCTCCGTGCATCACGGCAGTGCCTCGTTATGGACCATCAATCCATCGTCCGAGCCCGCAGTTTTACCAACGGGATTGAAGCTTGCCTCCTGTGGACCCGATGCGCCCCACGTCGTTGCTTTGGTCACAGATGCTACGAGTGTCACCGTACCTCTGCCTGCTGATGAAACTTCGATCATCCGCATGATCAGCGCCGATCTCAGCTCACCTCAACGCCGTACTCTTGTGGATATTATTCTACCTTTTTCGCCTATGTTTGACTTTTCTGAAACAGATCGACCAACCTCTCGCCCTGCACATCGGACCCATCATAGCATCGACACTGGTTCGACTCGTCCCATTCGTCAAAAGCCATATCGCGGGTCCCCATCTGAGCGCAAAGTCATTCATGAGCAAGTGGAGGACATGCTACGAGAGAAGGTGATACAGGAGTCATCTAGCCCCTGGGCTGCCCCTGTTATTCTTGTATGCAAGAAAGACGGTTCGTGGCGATTATGCGTCGATTATCGGCGTCTAAATTCTGTTACGAAAAAGGACGTCTATCCTCTTCCTCGCATAGACGATGCCCTCGACTGCCTCTCTGGTGCGTCCTATTTTTCTTGTCTTGATCTCAGATCTGGCTACTGGCAAATTCCAATGGACCCTGCGGATAAGAAAAAAACAGCCTTCGTAACGCCAGATGGCCTTTATGAGTTTAATGTTATGCCATTCGGGCTGTGTAATGCACCAGCCACATTTGAACGCTTTATGGACACAGTTTTACGCGGCTTAAAATGGGACATTTGTCTTTGCTATCTGGACGATGTCGTCATATTTGGGAAATCCTTCCAAGAACACAATGACCGTCTAGTACGTGTCTTGAATTGTCTGCAGAACGCCGCCCTAATTCTGAACTCCAAAAAGTGCCGCTTTGGAGAGCGCCAAGCGCTGGTGCTAGGACACCTTGTCAATGGTGATTGTGTAATGCCGGATCCCCAGAAAACTGCCGCTGTTGAGTCTTTTAAACCCCCGCAGACAGTGAAGGAGTTGCGCAGTTTTCTATGGTTGTGCTCGTATTTTAGACGCTTTATACATCGCTTTGCTGACGTTGCTTACCCATTGATGTGCCTTCTCCACAAAAACTCTACTTTTAACTGGGCACCAGACTGCGACGCGTCATTCCGTCAACTGAAGTTTCTTTTAATATCGAAACCCATCCTACGTCACTTCGATCCTACTGCAATGACAGAAGTACACACGGACGCTGGTGGAATCGGTCTTGATGCAGTCCTTGTCCAACGGCACGATGAACGAGAGCATGTTATCGCGTACGCAAGTCCTACCCTGAGCAAACCGGAGCGAAACTACACCGTCACCGAACAGGAATGCCTAGCTGTAGTTTTCGCTGTGCAGCGTTTCCGTTCATATTTGTACGGACGTTCGTTTACTATCGTAACACACCATCATTCACTCTGTTGGTTGCGGAACCTTCGAGACCCATGTGGTCGCCTCGCACGCTGGGCCCTCCGGTTACAGGAATATGACTTTGCCGTGGTGTACAAAAGCGGGAGGCGTCATGCAGACGCAGATTGTCTTTCTAGGATGCCAATGGCCACGACTGGACCTGAAAGCGACGATTTCGACAATTATATATCGACCCTCGAGCCAGCGTTCCCCGACACGAATGTTTTCAAAACGGAACAGCAAAATCATACCAGTCTGCAGCCTCTCTTTGCCAAACCAACGTACCTACAAGCCGTTTTTGTGTGCATGATGGCCTCCTATGGAAAAAGAGTTATTCGCCTGTCGGCCAGCGATACCTACTCGTAGTTCCCAAGACGTTGTGCACAGACGTATTGCGTGTTATGCATGATGATCCAACTTCTGGGCATTTGGGATCGGTTCGAACACTCCACCGTGCTCAAGAAAGATTTTACTGGCCCAGAATGCGCTCGACGGTTGAACAATACGTTGTCAGTTGCAAGCAATGTCAACGCCACAAACGTCCAACTGCAACTCCGTCTGGCTTGCTGCACTTTGTGAAGACCCCGACAGCACCGTTTGATCAAGCAGGCATTGACCTCGTAGGTCCGTTTCCGAAGTCCGTGGATGGAAATCGCTGGATTGTAATCTGCGTGGACTATCTCACACGTTACTGTGAAACCGCCGCGCTTCCATCTGCTACAGCGCATCAGGTGTCGCTTTTCTTCCTGCACTCAGTCATCTTACGACACGGGCCGCCACGAATTGCCATCACTGACCGGGGCCGACAATTCACTGCTGATGTTGTTGAAGAGCTCATGCGTTTATGCGCCGTAACTTTCCGACACTCGACGCCATACCATCCCCAGACAAATGGCTTGACTGAGCGCGTCAACAGAACGCTTATCAACATGCTAGGCATGTATGTGGATGCAGGGCATAAGAACTGGGACACCATACTGCCCTTCATCACGTATGCGTTTAATACCGCCACGCATGAGACGACTGGGTACAGTCCATTTTTTCTGCTCTATGCCAGACCACCACGCTACTCTCTGGATACCATCCTGCCCTTCACAAGCCGTGAAGACCCCTGCCTGGCTGAGACCCTCTGTCTCGCCGAAGAAGCTCGGAGAATCGCCAGATTACGGTCTGGTGCTTCACAAGGACGTTCTAAAGTGCGATACGATGCCAGTTACCGGCGGGTCACGTACTCTGTGGGTGATTTAGTCTGGCTATGGCGTCCAATTCGGCGCCGTGGCCTACATCAAAAACTCTTGGTCCATTATGACGGCCCATATGTGGTTATCAAACGCATTAGTGATTTAACTTATGGAATAACCCGCCTGACAGCATCGGGTCGCCGGTCTGCCAAAACCGAACTGTGTCATGTTGCCCGCTTGAAGCCGTGTCAGCCTCGCACGACTCACGAACACGCCCAGAGGGCTTCGTCTGAGTAGGGGGGAAATGTCACGCTAATGACGACGATGAAGGATGGTGATGGTGTGACAGAAGAGGAGGAAGAAGCGTTGGTTTCGGGGCGCTAGTAGGCTTCATCTTGTTCCGCTACATCAGCATTGTAAATAAACACCCCTTCTTATTTCATCGTAACAATATGGTCAATTGTTTCACTGGAGTTACCACATACAGCACATGTGTCATCTACATTGTTAAATTTCATTTTGTAGCTGCGCGTTCTAAGGCACCCATGATCTAGCTTCCGAAAGTAGGACACTGCCTCTTGAGTTATCAAAGAAAGCTTCCTTCCTGAGCTGCCTTTTTCACTTTCAGTATAATTCCACACTCTGTTTCTTTTCCATCAAATTTATGCAATTTTACCTTATCTGTTTTTCAACTGTTGGTTAACGCTCTTTATTTATTCGTTCTTGTGACCGGCATACTTACTGGTTAGGTTTATACTTCTTTTCCTCCACTGTGACTCAACGCTTTTTAGGTATAGGTATTTAAATACTTTAGCTGCCTTTCTCTTACTGTCCAATTTCCTCAGGCGTTCCTCATATAATATTTTACTCTGATCTTCCCGTATTTCAAAAGATGCCCAGCCCATATCTACCTGTACCGCCTCATTTGGGGTTTTGCCGTGGGCCCCTAGTGTTAATCGTCCGACGGCTCTCTAATGTCTAATGTCGACTGTACCTGTTATTTTAGGCACAAAACTGCATTTCCGAAAGTAAGCCTGGGCACCATAATTCCTTTCCAAATACCCCTCAAAACCTCATACCTGTTGTATCCCCACAATGCCCTATGCTTTATTATCCTGCCATTTTTTCGCAATTTGGCCTTAAGCGAATGCTCATGCATTAAAATGTATGCCAATCCTTCGTTTACCAATACCCCGAGATATTTATATTCTGCTATTCTGGGTATTTCATGGCCTTGCATTTTAAGACCCAGATAGGTTGAACCATTGAAAATCATCAGACCCAACTTAACTGCGCCAAAACTGAAGCCTAGAGCGTCCCCTTCGTCTCCGCAATACTTAAATAGAGTCTGCAATTCTTTCAGACTCGCAGCTAGTCGCACAATATCATCTGCATACATCAAACCGGGGAGGCGCTGCTCTACCGCCTTTCCACCTTATCTATATGACAGGTTATTACCTAGGTTACTTTCTTGTGTCTTCCGTTCCAGGTTTATCATATACAGCAAGAACAGCAGCCCTGATAGGGGACAACCTTGTCTTAATCCTTTGCATACCTTCAAAGCTTCCGCACTTATTATCCCTTCCCATGTAATTTCTGCTTTGTTATCCCGGTATACTTCCTGTAGGAACTCTGTTATCTCATAACCGATGCCTTCTTCTTGTAATGTGTTCCACAGGAGTTCCCTGTTTACGTTGTAGTACGCCGCGTTTATGTCCAGAAAGACCAAATACAAAGGCCTATTTTCCACTCTAGATATTTCGATGCATTGGGTAAGCACGAACAGGCTATGATCAAAGCGCCTACCATTTCTAAAGCCGTTCTGAAGTTCTCCGAGTATCTTGTTACTTTCTATCGATGCTTGCACCTTTAATTTCACCGCCTGCATGGCCAACCTGTACATAACAGATGTTATGGTAATCGGCCTCCAGGATTTTATGTTCATGCTTTCTCCTTTCCCTTTATAATCAAATTCATTTTACTTTGCCGCCAGCTGTACGGAATTTTCTTATTCGTTATGATTGTTTCCAAAGCATCTAACAACGTTTCCTAACTTCTTGGACCAAGTTCATTAATCAGCTTGATCGGAATTCCATCTATTCCTGTAGATGTGTTCTTAGGAATTTCTTTTTCTGCATTTTTCCAGTTCAGATTAATCAGTTCTAAGCTTCTTTGTATTCTGCTATCTTGTGCTACTTCTTGATCTGCTGAGATTATACCTATCGTCGCTCCTAAATGGCTCTGCTATAACTATAACTTGGTAGTTAACTGCGTTGCCTCCATTTAAACAATTTCCCTTGTTATCTTGAATCTGGTCCTGCTTTCTTTGATTCTTTTTACCTAGCCAGATATTAGGGTTTAAGAATGTTCTTGGGCCGCCTCCAGAGGCATCGTGTATGTCAGCCATCCATCGATCGGTGGACAGCTTTATTTTACTTTGGACAAGGGCTAGTACCTCAAGTTTCTTTTGTCGATATGATTCCCATTTTTAGTCTATTTCCTCCTGATATACCTGTGCGCTCTATGCATTTCGGTCTTCCCTTTAAGCTGCCCGTCGTTGTTCAATGGCTTCCCTTATTTCCTTATTCCACCAGCTCCGTGGCTTCCTCTTTCCATTCCAGCGGTTTGCTACTTTAACCTCCCTAATTTTCCTCCTTATGAGTAGTTCTACCTGTTCATAATCCCAGTCTTCCATGGGGCTTTCTTCTATTGCTTCCCATATGTATGCTGCTATCTGCGCTATTTGATCTTCGTTTAATTGTGCGTTTACTTTTTGTCTAAGTTTCGTTTCTCTTTCCATCAAGGGCCCCATGTGCAGACTAATACGTTTATGATCACTTCCCAGACTACACTCCCCTTCTTCGTCTATTTTCATTTTTGTTACCTTGCTATAAATTCCCAGCGACATTAGACAGAAGTCAATGGTTGTCTGCCTGGTGCGGAATTCCCACGGGATTTTGCCTTCGCATTTTTTTTCTCTGTTTACTAGAACTAGGTCGTGTCGCTCACAGAAATCTAGCATTAGCTTCCCGTTACAGTCCGTGTATCCATCCAGATCGTCGATTTGGCCGTTCATGTCTCCCAGCAGAATAATATTGGCCCCGTTTCCAAACTAACTTATATCGTCACTGAGACATTCAACAATATCCCTGTTTTCTTGCCTGCATTGATGTCCTGTTCCTAAATAAACTACCCCTAGGCATGTCCTTATGCCGGCAATTGTTCCTGAAACCCAGATATGTTCTATACAAGATGATTTAATTATTTGCCTATTTGTGCCCTGGTGTATCAACATACCTACCCCTCCACCCTTTTTTTCCGTTCTCGTTCTGTTGCACCCTTCTCAGACGTAGCCTTCTATAAACGGCGGATCTTCTAGATCCCTGAGATGAGTGTCGCATAGAGCGTCCACATCTATTTTGTCATCCTACAACTGCTGTTCTATCTCTAACCATTTCGCTCTTTCTCTACCTCCTTGCATGTTTATTTAGCTGATCCTAGTTTTAAATTTCTATTTTGTGCTTTTTTTTTTTCTCGACCTCCTTTTTGTCATTTTTTGGGGGCTCAGCCTCCGCTTTTACGCTTTCTTCTGCTTCCCTTCTAACTACCTCTGTGCACGGAGCCCTCGCGGATACCCTAAAAAAGCTACTGCCCTGCCTGCCAGGCGCCAGCCGATCGCTGCTCCCACCCTTCTGTTAAAATGTATGCCATCTCGGTGAAAAGCCCTGTCAAAACTTGCTTTATGCACCTCCCTGTTTACGTCAACTACTTCGAAACGCTTCTCCAGGCTTAACTTTCTTATGTCCTGATTAACAGTCACCACGTCCTTTTCCAGCTTTCCGTTCGATCCTAGCACCTCCGGTACTGTGCATACAACTATCTGCACTAGCCGTGTTATCTTCCTGATATCGTCAACTCCCTTGCCTAAACTTTCCACCACTCCTGCAGCGTCACCATTTAGGACATCGTTTAACCCCACGGCAACTATCGCCATACTGCGCTCTGCGGAATTTTTCAACAGCCTATTTTTGCTCTCTTTCAGCAGTGCCCTCATTGTCATCCCTAGGAAGGTTCCAACTAACACTCGCTTATCACCCTTTACACGTTCAAAGATATCTTGCTTGCACCTGCCCATGTTAGAATTTCCGCCGATATGCACCTGGGAATCTGTCTCCCTCTCCCAACTGCTGGCTCCTGCTTTCGGCTATCTGTGTCCTTCTCTCTGGCATTTTCATGATTCCTTACTTCTTTTTTTCCCGGCTTCTTAGTAGCTGCTTCTAAATAACTCTGTCGGTTCGGATCCGCCTGACCTACTTTGCTTACGCCTTCCATGCCAGTGCTGGTCCCAGCCACGTGGCCTGCACTGGAATATCCATCCTCGTTGGTTAAGGATAAGGCGGCCTTTTTGTTTTCATTTGAGGAAGCTGTCCTAGCAGTTTCTGATTTTCCGCTCTTAACAAACATACTTCTTTTTCTCCCTTTGAAAAGAAAAATCAAGCGCCTAAAAAGAAATAAGTCTCCAAAATCTAGTACCTTAGAAACCCTGAAGCAAGAATTATCTGCTAGCATCCGATCTGCCAGGCAGCGTTACTTTACTGAAACCCTCCTACAGTTCATTTAAAAAAAATCCAAGCAAATTTTGGAACCACATCTGGGATCGTAGGGAGCCTATCCAGCAAATAGTTGTGCATGGCAATGCAATGTCATCACATTTCCAAAAGAAATGGCGGTACATTTTAATTCTTATTTCCATTCTATGTTTTCCACTAACTGTCATGAAAATGTTAATTTAAACAATATATGCGATTCTGCAAGCGAAAATGTTGTGTTCTCTTATGATGGGGTTGTGGAGATGCTCCTTAGACTCGATCCTAAGAGTTCGTTTGGCCCTGATGATATACCCAATCAATTTTTAAGGCGTTATGCAGAATCACTAGCTCATTTCCTTGTGAAAATATTTCATGAATGATTGTTGTCTGTTTCATTACCTCCTGACTGGCTAACGGCCAGAGTTGTACCTATTCACAAAAACGGAGACCGCTCATTGGTAGAGAACTACCGTCCAATCTCGTTAACTTCCAATTCCTGCAAACTCATCGAGCATGTAATATCGAATCATATAACGGAGATTCTAAATTCAAATTCAGCTCTTAGTTGTGCCAGCATGGCTTCAGAAAGAAATTTTCAACTGTCACGCAATTAATTACAGCCATTCACACCTTTAGCGAAATACTGGATAAATCCGGACAAGTTGACGTCATATACCTCGATTTCAGCAAGGCTTTCAATAAGATTCCGCATAATAAACTACTTCTGAAGGTTAATACAATTGGAGTGCCTGCACAACTTATCAACTGGATTTCTGCTTACTTAAAACCGAGAACACAGTATGTGGAGATTGACGGATTCTGTTCCCCCCCACTTGATGTTACCTCCGGTGTTCCGCAAGGGAGTGTGTTGGGTCCTTTATTGTTTTTGATTTATATAAATGATTTGGTCTCTTTTATTGACCAAAACGTTAAAATTAATCTTTTTGCTGATGATTGTATGCTATTTAAAGAAATTCGCTCTGGTTCAGATCAAGCCCTGCTTAATACAGCTTTAAATGATGTTGCGTATTGGTGTAACCAATGGGGAATGTCACTGAACCTTGAGAAAACCGTATTTATGCGTATTACGAGAAAGAAGATGGCTCTGGACTTTGTCTACACCCTTAAAATATACATGTGACTAAACTAAATAAATACAAGTACTTAGGCGTAATAATTAATGACTAGCTAACATGGAGTGATCACATTTCCTATATAACTTCATCTGCAATAAAAAATCTGGGTTTTTTAAGACACAAGTTGAAAGGTGCACCAAGTAACGTAAAAAAATTAGCTTATGTATCTATTATTCGGCCAAAACTCGAGTACGCTGCCGTGGTGTGGGACCCTCACACGAAAAAAGACATCGCGCGGGTAGAAAAAGTTCAAAGGCGGGCTGTACGCTTCATCTATAACAAATATCTAAATTCTGATTCTCCATCTTTCCTTATGGAAACGAACAAAATAAAACAGCTCTGTACCCGACGAAAGATAGCAAGATTAGAATTTTTACACTCCTTGTTTCATGGAAAGCTTGGAACATCGGCAACACTTTATGTCACACCATGCCCTCACTCGAAAAACAAGACACACACACCATTATAGCTTAACTCCTCATTTCGCAAGAACCAACATCCACAAATTCTCCTTTTTTCTACGAAAAATCGGGCACTGGAATGTACTGCCTGGGGAGGTTTTCACTTGTGAAAAATTGAGGGAAGCCATTGGCAATGTTTTTGCCCACTGAGAGAGTGTTTGTCTGGTTGTTTGCAATGTTTTTGACCTCTGAGAGAGTTATTGTCTTTTTTTTTTTTTTTTTGATGGGGACATAATCAAAATGGCTATCTGTACCAATTCAGGCTTTCAGGTTGTTTGTAGAAGTGTATCTGTGCAAGACAAAAATTTCTACTTTTCTTTGTTATTTCTTCTTTATACTGATTTTGCCCATCCTGCTTGGACCAGAGGTCTGCAGTATCATGTAAATAAATAAATCATCCACACGAGACTCTAAACTGCCCTTTTCTCGTTCAAATCTATCTAGGCGCGCACTCAGCACGCAACACCGACACAAAAAGTCACTGCTTTCCGATTCATCTACAGAGTCAAAACACGTTTCCTTGAGTTTAACCTGCGCCTCACACTGAGTACACTTTACCTTCTTTTGATTGCATATCTTAAGCATGTATCAACTGAACTATTTCTACAACGAATTCTCAGAATATACAAACTGCAAAAGGAAGACTCAAACTAGCCAACTAGCCAACACGCCAACAGACTAGCCAACACGCGTTAAAAAAAATTCTGCTAATGCCAGTAGCCTAGAAAAAAGAATATAAATATCTAAACAAAACAGTTAAAGAATGAACGCCGAGAAAACCTAGCTGCCGGCACGAAAAACCAGGCGGCTAGGACAAAGAGCTGAAATCTATTCTTTAGGCTGCACCTAACCTAACTAGCTGAAAACGAAATAAAGTTATTAAAAGAATGAACTCATTTATTTGACGCTCTCGGACGCACCTGCTGTCGCCAGTACGTCCGTTTCCGGTAGCCACGTGCAATCGGAGGAGCGATGGAACACGCTTCCGCACCACACGGCTTTCAACTGTCAACTGGATGGATGGAATGGATGGAATATAGGAGTGTCCCCTTTGAAACGGGGTGGTAGCAGCAGCTATCATGCTCATTTTTCTTCATATATCTTAATTGTTGATTTAAAATGGTTAACTAAACCATCATTCTATTTATTAAATTTTGCTCCTACATTACTAACATTATGTCACTTCTCTGCTTTTAAGCCACCAATCTTCCAGCCGTTTTTTGCTAGTTTCCACCGCCGGTTTATTCACCCGGCCACTGTTATCTCTAAACCCCAAAGCTTCAGGAACAGTGATTGCGCCTGCATCAACTTCCGGATGGATACCATTGCATTCGAGTATAATATGGTCAATTGTTTCACTGGAGTTTCCACATACAGCACATGCCTCATCTCCATTGTTAAACTTCTTTTTGTAGCTGCGTGTTCTAAGGAACCCTGATCTAGCTTCAAAAAGTAGGGCACTGCCTCTTGAGTTATCAAAGAAATCTTCCTTCCTGAGCTGCCTTTTCCACTTTCAGTATATTTCCACACTCTGTTTCTTTTCCATCGAATTTATGCAATTTTTACCTTATGTGTTTTACAACTGTTGCTTAACGCTCTTTATTTCTCCGTTCTTGTGACCAGCATACTTACTGGTTAGGTTTATAGTTCTTTTCCTCCAGTGTAGTGTGAGAGTCAACGCTTTTTAGGTATAGGTCTTTTAATACTTTAGCTGCCTGTCCAATTTCCTCAGGCGTTCCTCATATAATATTTTACTCTGAGCTTCCCGTATTTCGAAAGATGCCCAGCCCTTATCTCCCTGTACCGCCACATTTGGGGTTTTTCCGTGGGCCCCTAGTGCTAATCGTCCAACGGCTCTCTGATTTATTTCTAATGTCGACTGTACCTCTTACTTTAGGCACAAAACCGTATTTCCGAAATTAAGCCCGGGCACCATTTTCCTTTCCAAATACCCCTCAAAACCTCATACCTGTTGTATCCCCACAATGCCCTTTGCTGTATTATCCTGGCATTTTTTCGCCCTTTGGCCTTAAGCGAATGCTCATGCTTTCCAATGTATGCCAATCCTTCGTTTACGCATACCCCGAGATATTTATATTCTGCTATTCTGGGTATTTCATGGCCTTGTATTTTAACACCCTGATCAGTTGAACCGTTGAAAATCATCAGACCCAACTTAACGGCGCTAAAACTGAAGCCTAGAGCGTCCCCTTCGTCTCCGCAATACTTAACTACAGTTTGCAATTCTTCCAGACTCTCAGCTAGCAGCACAATATCGTCTGCATACAACAAACCGGGGAGGCGCTGCTCTACCGACTTTCCTCCTAATCTATGTGACAAGTTAAAACCTAGGTTACTTTTTTGTATTTTCTGTTCCAGGTTTATCATATAGAGCTTGAACAGCAGCGGTGATAGAGGACAACCTTGTCTTAATCCTTTGCATACCTTGACAGCTTCCGCACTTATTATCCATTCCCACGTAATTTCTACTTTGTTATCCCGGTATACTTCCTGTAGGAACACTGCTATCTCCTAACCGATACCTGCTTCTTTTATTGTGTTCCACAGGAGTTCCCTGTATACGTTGTAGTACGCCGCGTATATGTCCAGAAAGGCCAAATGCAAAGGTCTATTTTCCACTCTAGATATTTTGATGCATTGGGTACGCACGAACAGGCTATCATCTAAGCGCCTACCATTTCTAAAGCCGTTCTGAAGTTCTCCGAGTATCTTGTTACTTTCTACCCATGCTTGCACCTTTAATTTCGCCGCCTGCGTGGCCAACCTGTACATAACAGATGTTATGGTAATCGGCGTCTAGGATTTTATGTTCATCCTTTCTCCTATCCTTTTATAAATCAAATTCATTTTACTCTGCCGCCAGCTGTACGGAATTTTCTTATTCGTTATGACTGATTCCAAAGCTTCTAACAACGTTTCCTTATTTCTTGGACCAAGTTCATTAATCAGCTTGATCGTAATTCCATCTATTTATATAGATGTGTTTTTAGGAATATTTTTTTCTGCCTTTTTTCCGGTTTAGATTGGTCAGTTCTAAGTTTTCTGGTATTCTGTTATCTTGTGCTGCTTCGTGATTTGCAGAGATTGCCCTATCGTCGCTCCTAAATGACTGCTATAACTAAATTTGTAGTTCACTGCGTTGTCCTCATTTAAACAATTTCCCTTGTTATCTTGAGTCTCGTCCTGCCTTCTTTGATTCTTTTTACCTAGCCAGATATTAAGGTTTAAGAATTTTCTTGATCCGCCTCTAGAGGCATCGTGTATGTCAGCCATCCATCGATCGGTGGACTGGTATACTTTACTTTGGACGAGGGCCTGTACATCAAGTTTTTTTCGATACGATTCCCAGTTTTGGTCGGTTTCCTCCTGAGATACCTGTGCTTTCTTTTCCGCTCGGTGGTCCTTTGAAGTAGACCGTCGTTGTTCAATGGCTTCCCTGATTTCCTTATTTCATCAGCTCCGTGGCTTCCTCTTTCCATTCCAGCGGTTTGCTACTTTAACCTCCTTAATTTTCCTCCTCATGAGTAGTTCTACCTGTTCATAATCCCAGTCTTCCATGGGGCTTTTCTCTAATGCTTCCTCTATGTCTGCTGCTATCTGCGCTCTTTGATCGTCGTTTAATTTTGCGTTTGCGTTTTGTCTAAGTTCCATTTCTCTTTTCATCAAGGGCCCCATCTGCAGACTAATACGTTTATGTTCATTTCCCAGACTACACTCCCCTTCTTCGTCTATTTCCATTTTTCTGACCTTGCTATAAATTTCCTGCGACATTAGAAAATAGTCAATGGTCGTCTGCCTGCTGCGGAATTCCCACGTGATTTCGCCTTCACATTTTGTTTCTCTATTTACTATAACTAGATCGTGTCGCTCACAGAAATCTAGCATTAGCTTCCCGTTACAATCCGTGTATCCATCCAGATCGTCGATGCGGCCGTTCATTTCCCCCTCATGAAAGAGGCGGGTCTGAAAATATCGTTGAATCCCGCGCTTCCTCATACTGCTGTCCATCGCGTAGCCTGAGGTCCTTTCTCTCTGTTCTGTGTGGTTCGACGGCGGAGCTTCTGGTATCTTCCTGGAGGGCCGTTGTCGTTCCTTTTGCAACCTAAAGGATGGATCGATGGAGGAGCTCCCGTTACCCCCCCCCCCCTCCCCTCCCGGGGGGTACTAAAAGTATATAAACGAACCAGGGCAGATAACGGGATGTCTCTGAATGCATTTATTCCACAGCTATCGATATGCAAACATGGCGCTTTGTCGCTCTCACGCGCGCTCCCCAACCTTGTATTCGTCCTCTTCGTTCTGTTTGCCGATTCGCTCACGAATCTGCAACAATTCTCATGGTCTCGTTTAAATAAACTAACAGAAACGTCGCACCTAAGAGAGAGGCTATCGAACACACAATACAAGCAGTACATCGAAATTATTGTTCAGTCTGGAGACTACAGATTTGCTACCTAGCCCGCTTATCTACATATAAGTATCATAAACCTATACATCTAACAGATAATCTAATTTTGTGTGTTGGCGCATCATAGCCACTGTTGCTTATGTGCCATAAAACCACATATAACTAACTAACTTATCTGCACCTCCCACGCGACTGTCCCAGTCATGAGCATACGGTAACCAGGTAACGCTCGCAACGTACAAACTCAAAAACCTCAGCAACTTCCTGATATAATTGACTTTACTGGTGACATCTACGTGTTGTTCATCGCGGTCTTTCTGCACACTGGCGCCGAACAGAGTACTCACTCTTCGTTACGACCCATTATCGACCAGCTACACACCAAAGCCTCCGACACTTCCGTCAGTAGGTTCGTGCTGCGTGACGATATATTGTTCGGATGCAATACGCGCCTAGATAGTGGCGGCCTTTTGCTCGTTGTCCCTACGCATCTCCGCTCTACCGTTTTAGCCCAACTTCATGACGCCCCTACCGCTGGACACCCGGGAGTTTCAGGCGCATATAATAGCGAGCGCCGTCGGTTTTTTTGGCCTGGCTTTTATCGCTGTGTTCGCCGCTGCATTTCCGCTTGTGACCAGTGCAGGCGTCGGAAAAAGTCGCAGCTGTAGCCTAGTGGGCACATTCAGCACAATCGAAGTCTCTGCCGATCCAATTTCCCGCGTCGGTCTTGACCTCCTTCGACCTTTTCGACATAGACTTCCGGGAACATATTGATTGCGGTCGCCACTGATTACTCAACACGGTACGCTATCATGCGAGCTGTCCCGACCTGCGGTGTCTCTGACGTCACTGATTTCCTTCTTCACGACATCATCCTGCCTCAGTATATTTCCCGTCAACAGCTTACAGATCGAGGCCCCTGCTTCAATCTTAAAATCTTGACGAATTGCTTCGGTCATGCTCTACCCGCCACAAATTCACAATGGCCAGTCATCCTCAAACGAACGGCCGTAGTCAGCGCCTTAGCCAGGCGCTTATGGACATGTTCTTCATGTACGTTTCTGACCATCATCGTCACTGGGGCGTCCATTTGCCATTCGTCACATTTGTATACAGTTCGCCCCGTCAAGATACAACCGTCGATTCACTCATGTATCTCCTCTATAACCGCGACCCTCTTGTCCCTTTCGACAATTTGATGCCTGCTGAAGATCATCCAAGCAGATATTCTTCTGATGCTAGAGCACGCAACGACACATGCCCGAATCATTGCTCAGGCTCACCTCCGGGCTTTTTAGGCGGTCCAAAAATATCCCCAAATAATCACCTTTGAAATGTACGCTATCAGCCTGGCTCCCTCATCCTTCTTTGGCTCCCGGCCCGTGTGAGGACCTGTGCGAGAAACTCAAGCCCCGGTACGTGCGTCTCTACCACATCTAGGAGCAACTTACTAACGTGACACACAAGATCACTCCCCTGTCTCTCACGCGAGACTCCACTGCACCATCGATAAAGACTGCACGTCGCTCGTCTAAAACCCTACTGTCTATTGTACCCGCTCAACCGTTATGCAAGCACCGTGACTGTGCTTGCCCCCAGTAGGGGGGGGGGGGCGGGGGGTTACTGTGATGTAGGAAGACGACGATGATGCTATGGGCGCTGTGTTGAACGACGCCGATGCTGAAGCGGAAGCTGCTATGTAGTTGTGCACTGGTGTCCCTGAGGAGCCGCTTACTTTGAGGAAGACTCTTCGCTAGAAATTCCCCGTAGCAATATAAGTGCCTACCACAAGGGGCACACCCGCAAAAGCAGCGGGACTGCTTGGCTGCTGAGTGGATTGGTGGTCTCGGTTTTATCGATCGTTCTTACAACATCCAACGGTAAGGGTGTGGAAAGAAAGACCTCATCTCTGTCGCTTTCGCAATCATGTGCATTATGTGTTTCATTCTCCTCTCAGCGGGTATCCACCTTTATTTTTCACTCGCACAGAACTCTTCACGGGACCCATAACTAAATAATCGTCCTATGCAAAATGATTAAGCTAATGATGGCTTTCCAGTTGCCTTGGAAGAGGAACTAAATGGAAGCCTTTAACACTTACGCTTTTAAATTTGAAATACGAAATAACGATTGATTCTTAGTGAAATATGAACTGAAGCATCGCTGATTATCCCGAAACCAGAGCCACGAAAGAGCAAATACTGACCTACACGAATATAGGTCCCTAAGTGCAAACGTAGTTTCGTAACAAAAATTATTATTGACGCTACAGTTGCTAGGGGTGAGGTTGTAGAAAATAAATCGTGTGACAAAACACCACACAGCTCAGTCGCTTATTTATGTGTCACTAAGGTGGGAAAATCACACGACAATTATGGGGCAGATATAAGTAATTACACCTGAGAGGGCAGAAGGGGACAGCATCAGACTCCCCTTTGTAGCTCCTATTCAGGACCCACATTCGCGTGAATATATTGTTACGTGGTGGCATGACAGGCGATGGAACACGGCGACACAACAGAAACAGAACGACGTGATGACATGACGATGAAATATGCTTTAATGGCCAGCGGGCCTGGCGCGAGCGCTCCGCCTTGCGCCACTGCCCCCTTCGTCATCTTCGTAGCACTACGCGGGCCACCGAGCGATCGTCCCGATCGATTGCTAGAAATCCATTGCATGAAGTGACGATGAACACAAACACAGGATTAGGACATGAAATGCTGGACACCACCATGAATGCGAGATGGAATGAATTCTTGCCCCGGAGCATTAGGTCCAATCTTCACCGTTTGCCGACGGCCAAGGCTCATGGAGACGCCGATAGGCTTGGGCGAGGGTGCTGTCTTCGCTCGAGTGGTCGTGAGGTCGCTTCATCGTGGGGTCGGTCGGGTCGGCTTTGGGCTCTTCGTGGTCGTCATGGATTTTCACCCGGATTCATCCGGATTTTCACGGTCATCCCTCCATCATTTCAAAGATCCGGATCGAAGGCAACATCACCCTCTGCTGCCTATATGAAGAGCTGGCGGGATCACG
>JAJIZL010035545.1:9946-44956 GCA_023969395.1 Amblyomma maculatum
GCTATGAGAGATGCCTCCAGTGAATAGTTTTGTGGAGTAATTTCGACCACCTGGGGTTCTTTAACGTGCACTGATATCGCACAGCACACGGGCGCCTTGCTTTTCGGCTCCATCGAAAAGCTGCGGACGGATATCTGTGAACATAGCGAAGTAATGCTTTGTCATTAAAAAAAGAAAAAAAAAATCTATATATATATATATATATAATATATTTCTCTAGTGTGGTGACAATAAGACTTCCAAATTCCAGCTCCTATTTCATTGCAACGCTGCGGCCACTGACCATTATCTGCTCTTTGAGTAAACAAACGACGTCTTTGGACCCGCCTCTCGATCTCGGTTCTTGCAGTTGCCCATACGAAATGCGTTCATTTACGACGTAATTTCTTGCTGCTGTTGAGAGCGGTAACGGCTGGCCGAGTAGTAGTAATATCTTTATTAAAACAAAGTCTCTCATACTTGAAACTTCCAAGCGGCAATTCGAATGCGCTGCGAGGGTAAATTAGCGTGGCGTTCGTCTGCTAAGTGCAGCGCACGCATGGTGTCTAACGGCGCGGGTCGGAGCTATGCCGACTCAACGCTTTCTTTGAAGAGCAGCGCTAGCTGCATTATAAGGTGAGGACGAGGATTTTCATAAAGCGGCAAGTATATATACCTTGAGGGGTTCTATAAGCACTCCGTCGCTGTGGTTAGGGTGCAAACCAGTGCGAGAGATATATGCACTCCAGAACGATAGTTAACTAGCAGCTGCTTTTTGCAGTATTAGAGATTTGCTTTGACAGTTTTCCCTAGGCTTGCAGTTTGGCATAAGATGAGATTGTCGATAGGCTAGTGCAGGTCGTGGGTTCCATATAATCTTTCACGAGCCGCTCCAGGTTGCGCGGGTTGCTGCTCTTAGCATATGTCTGTATATACAAGCCATAGAGGCTGGTTTTCGTTCCTGGCTGTTCAACCTCTTGTAACTGTCCAGGTCTTGAGGCATCAACACCTGGACACGTCGGAAAACATTGGCGAATATCCACCACAATGGCTTTTCGCGCAATATACAGAGTATGAACTTGAGTGACTAATGGGCGCAGCAAGGTATACAAAGGCCACAGCTGCGCCAACTTTTGTAATTGACACCCACCTCCTATCTCGTTGAGTACCCGCGGGTTCGAACTCGACGGCCGGCGGCTGCGTTCCGATGGAGACGTAACGGAGGCGTCCGTGTGCTGTGCGATGTCAGGGCGCGTCAAAGCTCTCCAGGTGGTCGAATATACCCCATAGCCCTCCACTCCAGAAAGAGGAGCCGTAATGGAGGGCTACGGAGTAAGTTTGACCACCTGGGGATTTTTAACGTGCGCTGACAGCTTGGGAGGCGTACTCCCCTGATGGGGCTGGGACAGGTAGGTCACCGCCGCTTGCGGCAGGGGCTAGCCTGCCACAGAAGTTTTATCTGTTGTAGGCTGTCATTGCACCCGCCACCGTTTCGGTGGTGGAAGACGGCTGTTGTTGCGGCGCGCGCCTTTCTCTCCCTTTTCCTTTTCTTTCTTTTCTATTTTCTCTTCTGTCTGCACGAGGCAGCGGAGGTAGCTCAGCTACAGAGCCAGTAGCAGGCCCGCGCATTTTCTTTTCCTTCTTCCTACAGCCAAAACAACAACAACGCTGACATCGCACAGCACACGGACGCCTCTTTATTTCGTATCCATCGAAACGTAGCCGCCGCAGTCGGGTTCGAACCCGGGTACTCCAATCCACAATTTCGGCGCCGGTCGGATATCCCGAGCCCCGCCGGGGTGATGCAGTGGTAAGACGCCCGACTACTGTCCGGAATACCCGGGCTCGAACGCGACCTCGGCGGCTGCGTTTCGATGGAGGTGAAACGAAGAGGCCTCCGTGTGCTGTTCGATGTCAGCGCCAGTTAAAGATCCCCAGGTGGTCGAAACTACTTCGTGGACCTCAACTACGGCTCCTCTTTCTCTCTTTCCACTTCAACTCCCACCTTCCTCCATTTCCTTACGGCGCGGTTCAGTTGTCCACAGACACAAGTGTGACAGATTCTGCGCCTTTCCCTTCCTGTGAACCAATTATTATTATTTATTATTCGGATATCCCGTCCAGCCCTATTTTTCCTCCTAAACCACCCTTTAACCCTTTTCTGGGCCTCCGCACGTGCAGGCCTAGATGGTAACAAGGTGGCTCACGCCTGCGCCTGAGGTTTCACTGTCTGGCCGCAGGCAATGGAGTCGGCCCTTCGCCCACGTGTTCTGCGCACTGCCCAAAATCCGAAATCATTTAATGTTAATTTCAAAGGAGCATTGGGAGGCTGCCTTGCGCAGCCCAGAAACTGATACGATCAGGACCAGATCGGCTCAGAGGGTCGCGGAGGCCTATCCTGCGTATATCCGCCCTCCTTCCCCTACTGTCCTTTTGTCCTATGGGATAAACAAAAAGTACTCACTAACTTCCACCTTCATCTCCCCCAATACGACGTGCCTCAGGTGTCCGTGGGAGAAATTGTGCCAGATACTGTGCCTTTTCTTTCTTGCAAACAAAATATTATTATCATAATTTATGTTGTTTGGTTGAATAATCAATCGATTATTTATGTATTCATATTCCAAGGGCTCCCAGCTCGTCTACATCTTGTAATATCTTGTCGCTAGTGTTGAGTGCGAATTTTTGTACTTACAATTTTTGTGTTCCTTTATGACTGTGTAGCACTAAAGCACACATTCACCGATTTTCCCGATGTTTGTTTATCTGAATAGTTTGGAAGAAGCGGACAATTTACGACCCCCTTCTTGAATATATTGGGCAGTACTTTTGAATGAGAAATTGAACCCACTGGGACCCTTCGATCCCGAGTCAGACATATTCATAGACCACAGCTCTTCGCACGCCTTTATGAAGCGGCTTTTCACACAGCACTATTGGCTAAGACTGTATGCTTGCGATTATGTGCCATTCAGAATCGAAATCAAAGTAAAAACCGAAGTGCCAGCACCTCATTCGAAATTTACCTAACCACGCTAAAGTATCCGTCATTTCTTTTTGTTTTCGATATCCAATTGCGTACTACTTTGTAACCGACAGTACACAATCTCCTACACCTTCATGATGCACTGTGCCCTTTGGCGTCATCGGCTAAAGGCCATTTGAGAGAACGTGCCACGAGACGTGGTTGGCGCTGTCCTTGTTGAATAGTGGTCTTTGGCTGCAAATTCACTGAGGGAAAGTTGTAGAGAAAGCAAGAAGAAACTCATCTGTCATGAAAAATCGTGGGCTCTGCGGATATGAGAAATATGAAGTTATTCGAGGCTTGACGTTTGCTAACGATGTGCTGTGCTTGGTATCTGCAACCGCTTCGGAGCTTGAAATAAGGCAGATGACACTCGGTAGACTTGATTTAGAGGCACATGGAGCGGCTATTAATGAGACAGGCCATGGTGATACGGGATAGTCGACTTTAGAAGCGCGGGGGGTGAAAAGTAAGGCGCAGTATAAAGAACGGTTGAGGCAAATGAATGAGAAGCGCTGGGCGGTAGATATTCAGTTGTTTATGTCGGTGCAGTATTGATGCGGCATGGAGAAGAACTAGATGGATTGCAAACATATAAATATGTCTTAGGGAAGAAAGAAAAACCACTACGAAACAAAAAGTACGCTCCTCCGAAAATATCCATTGACAAAAAAAATAAAATGAAATGGGGGACAAGCCGACGATGGACCAATATAGGGCAGCTAAGGTTAAAGAAGGAAAATATTTTTTGACAATTAGAAAACTAGTGGTTTAATTTTCGAGGCTAGGGCCTAGTGCTTGACGGCAATGTGCTGCCGGCAAAAGTTTGACAGCACAAATGAGATTTGCTGCTGCTGCATGCCAAACACGCAAATGATTGAACTTATTATTATATTATGTAAGGCACTTTAACTACCAGTGCAAAACGCCGACGTAGGGATTCGAGGAGGACTGGGGTTTCGGTACATTCATGGAATGCTCGATTATGAAAAAGTGGAAATAAGTAAGATACGACTTAAGGATTGGTGGAAGAAGTCGAGAGTAGTTTTTGAGTCTGGAGAGGAAATAATCGATTTATTTTTAAAAATACAGGATTGCGCCCAATTCTGCTTAAATGCGGAAATGCGAAAGCCTTTCTCTTTCCTCCAAAACCCATGAGGTTAAATCATCACTATCATCATCACTATACCAAATACCATAATAATAATCATCATCACTATAACTGTATCATCAGCCAACGATGCATCACCACTGTCATCACCATCACTAAATGCATCATCATCGTCATTGATACTATCGCTAAATACATCGTGATCGCCAGTATCGTCATCATCACTAACAACATCGTCATCATCCCTATCAGTAACTACAGCGTAATCGCCACTATCGTCGTTATCACTTACTACATTTTCATCGTCGTCGATACTTTCATCGCTAACACTGTATCGTCATCATCACTATCAGTATCTACATCATCGCCACCATTATCATCATCATCGCTATCTGCATCGCCATCCTCACCGGTACTGTCATCCCTATAACTAACTACCACTACAACCCACTATCATTAACCACCTTATCATCGCCACTATCACAAAATAGCACAATCATCGTCGCCGCCACTATCATCAGCACTGTCAATAGCCAACACTGTCACATTTACGAACTATTCAATACTACTATCACTAACATAAGGCATCACCATATGCTGTCTGTAACGAGCAGTTTCTTTCATCGTAACCATCTCTTATTTTCAGCTTTTAACTATCATCACAATTATCAGTAGTTGTCATTAGCTTATAAGTGTCATTTTTTGTCACCATACCTACATCAATATTAATTTATGATGATTGATAGTTTGTGCGGACGCTGCGGGCACTTTCACCGACGCCACCCATGAGCTAAAGAACAGCTTTCGCCTTATTAAGCACGCGATATATTACGAGCTAGGTGAAACCGTACGACACACCATTAAATAGCGGATGCTAATAATCACAAAGGAACGCTTCTAGGAAGAGCGTAGCGAAGTCCTGAAAGCATATTGAACACACATTCGTAATAAGCACCAGCATCAAATGGCAAAGATCAAGCTGAACACTGGGGTCACATTCATCCACAGAACAGAATTCTTGGATCGTTTTCACACGGATACAAGTCACAATGCTCACCTTTATCGCTCTAACGACGGATGTGAAGAGACTCATAACAGAAGAGGTGTTCTTCCGGGGCATGTGAAGGGACTCAGCGCGTCCCATAGTATCCGAAGTTCGCCTTCCATTGTGTGGCGTGGACACTCGATGTCGAAGCTGAGGAGGAGATCGCCCCTAGTCGTGGGATCCTTGGAATGAGGCAGGTCCTGATCAGGGATGCGCTGCACGGTGGTAGGTGTAACAATGTCGGTCTGCGGTACAGCTATCTTGCCATGTGTCTGCGTGGGTACCTCCACTTTGCCTCCTCGGAGACACTGTAAGTACAGGAATGAGGGAAGGTAAGAACTTAACGCGTACTTCTACAGCGCGAGCGACATGAACAATCAACTCGCCCAGTTTTCTGTCCTCCAGATAGAGGAAGTTAGGGTACGTCAAGTTCAGCTTGTACACAGGCGTCACGGCGCATGATCGACGTCGCAGGTTTTGCGCTGGCCGTGGAGGACGTATACGCCGATAACGTAAAAATGGCAATTTTGGAGTATAGGGCTCAACGTCGTACAGTTACCAAGGCTATGAAGGAAGCCGTAGTGGAGGGCTCCAAAAACATCGACCCCCTGGGGTTCTCTAAACGTGCACTGACGTTGAACAGTACACGAGCGCCTCTCCTCTCTTTCGAAAAGCGACTGCCGCGGCTAGGATCGAATATAGGTCTCCCGAATCAGCAGCCTAGGGCTCTAACCACTGAGCTACTGCGTCGGGCTACAAAATTAATTAATCCGTAATAATCCGTTGCTCTGGTATCTCTTACAATTGGTGGACCCGGTACTGGAATTGTTAAATGCGCTGACAATGACCACATATCAAATGGTTTGATGAACTGATTTGTGAATCACCCCGTTTAGCTGATAATGAATTCCAACTTTTTATTATATATCCTTTGAAGCATAACGTGCTTTCTAAAAGTACATTTGATAGCTTTGGGCGGAACAGCGGAAATTATTGAAAGCACCGAATAACATTGATGTAATTCGAGGACTACCAGGGCACCTTCAAATTGGTTATTGAATACCATGTATCTAAATTAGCATTTTATGTCTGTTGATAACGGAAAACGTGCGAATACACTGTCTGTAAATACATCCAAGGTATACGCTTCTTTACTTGCGAACATCGAAGTGCCACAGCTTGTTTATCGGCAGTGTCTGAAGTAAGTCGCTGAAAAAAAAAAGACCGCTCCCGTCATATCTCCATATCTCCCAGCCCCCCTTATTATAAAGCTCAGAATTAGACTTCGCCCATTTTTGTAGGCTCCAGAGCCTTCGCTTTGAAATGAAAACTATACATATTTCGAAGCATTCGCTGCAGCGTCCTATGACCGCGCGCCCCTCACGATGTGAAAGAAAGGGATATCAGGAGCGATGTACGAGTTGCGCCCACTGATGGTCCAGTCCTTGAACATAAATATTTACAATCTACAATGCACCCTGGCCAATCCCCCGCCGTGGGTATGTGCCATTTTGTCTGATGTAATCATCATCATCCTCTGATTGTGGCTAACAGCTACACTCGGTAATCACAGAAGAGCCCGCAAACACAACCGAGGCAAAGCGTCGTTGCCAGAGCGTCGTTGGACGGTGTAAGGCAAGCACCATGAAACGTCCAAACCAATGCAGCCATCAAATCTCCCTCTTTTGTTCAATTTCGTTCCTTCGGTTTTTCGACGATACCCGGAGGTTCCCCAAACGACCTTCTTACATAGACGCGAATATATTGCCGCGAAGCCTAGTTATTTTTATTTGTTGCAGCTGGCAGCCGCAGGCATGCGGCCTTATCCCTTTGCTTGTACCGCAATGAAAGATATTGAGTTCTTTGTTTGTTTACACTTAGCTTCGCTGAGGCTGTAAGGCCGCAGTGAAAAGCAACTCGCACGTGGAGTCGAGCTGGCGGTCGAACCCCCCTAGCGCCGAGGCCAAGGAGCAAGCGCTCTTTTTTTTTTCATCTCCCCTTTTCTTGGGCGCGGGCGCGCGGGCGCGTGGAAGGCTTGGTTTGTTTCGCCCCTTCGCCCCGAGGCGTCGCCAAGAAGCGAACGGCAGACGCATCCTTATCGGCCAGGAACAACAGCCGCACGCTTCTGCGAACCACTTTACGGCCAGCTCGTCCAGCGATGTCCCGCCGTGGAGCCAAGCATGGGTGCAGGCAGACGCCGTTAATGAAGCTTTGTGCATTGCCACAAGCGCTCACTAAATGTCCTGCAGAAGGCGACAATAGGCGCGACCCTTGGCCCTCCCAAGTAGGCAATCAGCCCAGCGGCCTCCCGCTGTGTCGCGAGACATTGGGTCCGAGCAACGGCGACTGTACACTGCTCTGGGACAGTGCCCCCCCCCCCCCCTTTTCCTCGAACGGGATGGCTGGGTGGCCTAGTCTCCAGATCCCCCGCGGCGTTTCTTGCACATAGGCGCCAGCTGCAAGGTCGCGTCGCAAACACGCTGAGGAGGGGATTCAAAGACCGGCGCCGTGTGAGAGGGTTTGGGTACCAGCGAGTGGAGAGAGTGTGTGTTTTGAATGTTGTATTTTTATTTGGCGTAATTAAGGACCTGGGTCCAAGACTATTCCCAACCCACGGGGGTTGTGGCAGGTTTTTAAGTAATTTGATTGGCTGCTTCATTTTCGGGGCGGATCACCTAAGGTGACCGCCCTTGGGTCTTTTTTGATGTCTGGTATCAAAAAGCGGTCCACGGACCATGTTCGACAGTCAAGATTGAGGCTCCAAGCTTAGCACGTATTTACACCCCCTTGGCTTTAACCGAAATGCTCGGTAGGAAAGTAAGGACCTGTAAAGTGACTTCTCTGTGTGAGAGTCTTCAATTTCTTTTAAGTTACAGTTGTCTGTGTGACTTGTTGCTGTAACTTTGCCTATGTATACTACTTTGATTCTGTAAATATATATCTCCACTGACCATCATAAGATCATCGGCTCCTACTTTCTCAACTTGCGCAACCTGTCGAGTTCTCCTCTACCTGTCAAAGACAGCAAAACATCACTGGCGCAGCACAACAGGGTTTGGCAACCAGCGACCACGAGCATCACGCAGAGCACCCAGGCCCTGGGAATCCACTAGGCAACAAGCGTCCGCACGTCCAGCCAGAAGCAGTGAGGTGATCCAGGCCCCGAACCAGAGGCAGCGTTCTGGGGAAGGACTCCGACGAGGCTGCGGCACCGAGGGACGGAGGCCCCAACTGGCGACACCAGCACGGGTAAGCGGGATTTCTTGCGCTTTGTTGAAGTAGCTATGGCTCAAGTGTAAAGTGGCGTATGGTTTTAACACGGAGCATGATGGCGAGCGTAGGCGAGGGAGAGACAGGGGGAGATATAACAGATGACAGCGAGCAGTCGCAGCAAGCGACAACTCA
This sequence comes from Amblyomma maculatum, assembly GCA_023969395.1. Lineage (NCBI taxonomy): Eukaryota > Metazoa > Arthropoda > Arachnida > Ixodida > Ixodidae > Amblyomma > Amblyomma maculatum. The sequence goes on from JAJIZL010035545.1 coordinate 18,512, forward strand.
GCCTTTAGCAGGAGCGCTACGTGAAGTAGCGGAGATGTCGGTATCCGATGCGGTTGCAATTCGCCGCATGGAACTAGATTTTGAGCTGGAAAAATTGAAAATTCTTTCACAGGAGCGCCTACAGTTACAGAAACTTGGGCTAGATCCAGCGGTTGCAATGGCGATAGCGGGAAGCGGGCAGATGTCTGTAAGGTCAGACATTGACGATCAGCGTCGAATGGGGCCCGATCCAGTCTCCCAATGCGCTAAAGTCCTTAAGGGACTGAAGCTGCCGTGTGACGCGGACGTGCCGTTATGGTTCGAGGAAGTCGAGAGAATTTTCACCACGTACAAGGTGCCAAACGAGAGTCGCGTTCACTTAATCATGCCAGCACTAGCTGAGCGTGTCAGGTACCTTCTCCGTAACCTCGGGGACGATGAGTGTGGCAGCTACGAGTCGGTAAAAACAGCCGGTTTAAAGGAGCTGAAGCTTAACCCCTCAGAATACCTCGAACTGTTTGAGCGCGCGACGAAACGCCGCGATGAAACTTGGGCGCAGTTCAGCTGGCGCTCTAAGACGTACTTTCAGTACTACCTTCGGTCACGGGACGTAGAAACCAAAGACGATCATGTATCATTGATCTTTGCAGATCGCATAAAGGGTAGCTTGAGCCCTGAGGGCTTAGAGTATGTGCGTCTTCGTGAGGAGGAGAGGTGGCTAAAACCGGATGAAATATCCGACGTTCTCCAAACGTTCGAAGAGGCTAAGGGCAATGGGCGCGCAGCGAAACAAATTGTTGTGTATGCGGAAAAACCGAAGGGACTCCCGCAAGCGGCGAACAATGATAGCAAACGGCCAATTCAGTGTTATGAGTGCCGCGCATCTGGCCACCGAGCCAAGGAATGCCCTCGCGCTTCAGAAAACGTGCAGAAGAAGGAGAAACGCGCTCGAGCTCAAAAAGTAGCTGTAGGCAACGTAGAGGCATGCGAAACACCGGCGTCAGTAACCTCCCAGACAACCCTAGTAGCAGAGATGAAAACGACGCGAATTTGCGTACCTCGTCATTCGACGAGGTACGCAAATCGAAGCTACAGCAGGTGGAGATTGAGTGCGCAGGGATACCAGCGACAGCTATAATTGATACCGGTAGCGAGATAACCGTGGTTAAGGAAGGCCTCGTGCCAAGTATATGTCGGGAGCCATCCGGCTCGATAAAGCTAGTTTCGGCTTTTGGGGAGACGGTTAACGCAAAACTGGTCACTCTTGCGGTAAGCATCAGGCGGCCCACCGCACACATAGCAGGGCCCGAGGCAGTAGACATTGTATGCGCGGTTTCTGATAAGCTGGCGGAGGGAGTGGATTGTTTGCTCTCCAGGGAGGATTGGGAACTGCTTTCGGAGATAGACAGTCGTTACGAGGCACTTGTTATGAATAAGGCCTGCCCTCTGTCTGAAGCAGTTAACGCGTCTGTCACCATAGCGGAGCAGAGCGCAAAGCTGAGCTCTACATCACACGAGGAGCAAGCGGCGGGGCCTGAGGCAGACAAACTAATGATTGATGAGCAGGGTGTGGCGACGGAACAGCCCTGTGAAGTAGATCTGGAAGAAAGCGAGAAGGAAGATGTAATCTCGATCCAGGATGACGCGGACGCAGCCCTAAAACAGCGCCAGGTATTCAGATCCGACCATGTATCAGAGGAAACCTTAAAGAAAGCGTGGGCTGACGCAAAGGCAGGGAAGGCAGGCATGTTTGTTTCAGACGGCTTGTTGTATCACTGGGACTCGATCTCCGGTAGCAAAGTGAAGCAGCTTGTGCTCCCCCTTGGCAGGCGTGAAGAGGTACTCTGCCTTGCGCATGAGTCCCTTTGGGGAGGCCATTTGGGGCCACGGAAGACAAAGACCAGAATTAAGTACAGCTTTTTCTGGCCAGGCTTAGAAGGGGACGTAACGCGACACTGCAGGACATGTCACGGCTGTCAAGTCCGCTCAGATAGGCGAATTAAAGATAGGGTTCCCATCACACCTCTCACCAGACCCGACCATCCGTTTCAGGTAGTAAATGTCGATATAATCGGGCCGCTCGATGTTCCGTCGAGCAGGGGTCATATGTACGCTCTCTGCCTCGTTGACTTGTGCACGCGGTAGCCGGAGGTAGTCTGTTTGCGATCCCTAACCGCTAGGGCAACATGCGACGCCTTGCTTACGATTTTCAGCCGCACAGGCATACCTGAGGTAGTCTTTTCAGATCAGGGAACGAACTTCATGGCGCAGCTGACGTGTGAGATGTTAGCAAGACTGGGATGCGAACCGCGTTTTTCGACTCCTGAGCATTCGGAGAGCAACTGGACAGTGGAAAGGTGGAACCGCGTTTTGAAGAACATGTTGTTCCATGTTATTGAGAAAGATCCCAAGAACTGGGATAGACTGGTCCCGTTCGTTCTCTGGGCGTACAGGGAAGTCCCCCATGACACTACAGGCGTGGCGCCGTTCCGGCTCTTATTCGGTAGAAACCCTATCGGACCGCTGGCAATTCTGCAGCGAACATGGACAGGCCAGCAACCCCTCCCGAACACACTCAGGGAAGAACCCGCGAAGTATTTGCGACAGCTACGCGAGCAGCTAGAAGTAACAGCAGAAGTAGCGGGTTTGACGTCGAGCGCACGTCAGGGAAGTTACGCGCAGGCGTATAACAGGCGCGCACGAAGCAACACGTTTGTCGTCGGAGACCAGGTATTGCTCTTTGACACAGACCCTGGCAGTAAAATGGCCCCCAAATGGCTCAGTCCATTCGTCGTAACCGCGCAAGAGAGGCAGAACTCGTACAGAATCGACAAGGGAAAAAAGGCTACAGCGATAGTGCATGCGAACAGGCTGCGACACTACTACGCACGTGTCAGCCATGTCGGAGTAGTTTTCGAGGAAGACGAGGAGTTTGGTGAAATCGAGTACACCCCTCGGTCTGTGCCTGAGAGATGTGGTGGTTGTCTGATAGATGCGGAGAAACTCGCACACCTACCTACTCAGGACCGCCTCGAGATCTCGGAGGTGTTTGCCGCTTACGCTGATTTGTTCTGCGAAACGCCGGGAGTCGCACGAGTTGGGGCACATAAGATAGAGCTGCACGAAGGCCACCAGCTCAAACGCACTTTCCCATATCGCGTGCCGGAGTTATTAAGGAGTGAGGTGAGCCGCCAGGTAAACGAGTTGCTAGACCTCGGGCTGGTGTATCCGGTGGAAAGCGAGTGCGCCCATCCCGTTGTATGCGTGGGTAAGAAGGATGGATCGGTGCGCATGTGTGTTGACTATCGCGCTTTAAACGCAGCGACGCGCACGGATGCCTTTCTAATGTCAGTCCCTAAAGAGCTCATCATGAGGGTGGGCCACGCTAGGTATATCACTCTTATCGACTTGCGACGCGGATACTGGCAGGTGCCGGTACCTCCGGAGAGCTAACGTCTGACCGCCTTCGTAACTCACGAGGGACAATATGCTTGCTGCGTTATGCCGTTCGGGCTAAAGAACGCCGCGGCCACCTTTCAGCGGATAATGAACACCCTCCTCTCGAAACATCAGGCTTATGCGGCCGCATGCCTCGATGACACTGCCATTTTCTCTTCCTCGTAGACTGAACACTTGCAGCACTTAGAAATAATTTTTGATTTGTTGCGCGACGCCAAGCATAAAGTGAGCCGGCAAAAGTGTCAGGACGCACAGGCCCACATTAAGTACCTAGGACACATAGTGGGAGGCGGAACCCATGGGCCCGACCCAGAAAAGATATCGGCCATTCGTGGGCTCGTGCCCCCCGCAACAAAGAGACAGCTACTGAGTCTGCTAGGCTTATGTGGTTACTACCGCGATTACGTTGAAGGATACGCCGAGGTGGCCGTACCACTCACGTCTTTGACGAGGCGAGGTGTACCTAACACGATTCCGTGGAGCCAGGAAGCGCAAAATGCGCTCGACAGGCTCAAGTCAGCTCTGTGCGAAGCTGAATCGCTGAACACCCCCGACATTAAAAGGCCATATTGGCTGTTCACCGATGCGTCCGACGTTGCAGCGGGGGCTTGTTTGGCACAGATGGCAGACGAGGGACGGGAAAGGCCGATAGCGTTTGCCAGCCACCGATTAACGCCAACGCAGACCCGCTGGTCTACGATCGAGCGGGAAGCATTCGCCATTATCTGGGCACTAAAGAAATTTGATCATTGGGTGTACAGGGCAGAAATTAATGTGATGTCTGACCACAACCCCCGCTCCTATCTCACTAATAGTACGCCTCATGGGGCAAAACTCGCGCGATGGGCGCTGGCCCTACAGCGATACAATGTGACGGTGACCCACAGGAAAGAGTCAAGCAATGGTAACGCCAACGCGTTAACCCGTGTCCCCAATGTGACTTGGGGCGTAGAGCAAGCACACGCTTGAGCCATGGCCTTTCGGCGAGGCGTGAATGTTCCCGCGTACCCGGCGCAATGTGTGATGTGAACGGTGGAGTGCGCGTGAACTTGGCGTGAGGACATCCAATTACTTGGGCGTGGGACTTTCACGAACACTGTCCGATCCGCCGATGCGAATGTGTGATTTGTTTTTTGTTATACCCATCTTGTGTCGCGAGATTCATATGGTGTTCCATTCACGTGCGAAGTGTCGTACATGTTTTGTTTTCTTCGCGGGTTGTTGCGGCCTTTGTTGTATTAGGCTGAAATGACCGGATTCCAAGCTCATTTACCCTCTTAGGAGGAACGTGTAAGGCCGCAGTGAAAAGCGACCCGCAGGTGGAGTCGATCTGGCGGTCGAACCCCCCACGCACCGAGGCCAAGGAGCGAGCGCTGTTTTTGTTTTCTTTTTCTCCCCTTTTCTTGGGCGCGGGCGCGCGGGCTCGCGGGAAGCTTGGTTTGTTTCGCCCCTTCACCCCGAGGCGTCGCCAAGAAGCGAACGGCAGACGCATCCTTATCGGCCGGGAACAACAGCAGCACGCTTCTGCGAACCACATTACGGCCAGCTCGTCCAGCGAGGTCCCGCCGTGGCGCCAAGCATGGGTGCAGGGAGACGCCGTTAATGAAGCTTTTTGCACTGCCACAAGCGCTCACTAAATGTCCTGCAGAAGGCGACAATAGGCGCGACCCTTGGCCCTCCCAAGTAGGCAATCAGCCCAGCGGCCTCCCGCTGTGTCGCGAGACATTGGGTCCGAGCAACGGCGACTGTACACTGCTCTGGGACAGTGCCCCCCCCCCCCTTTTCCTCGAACGGGACGGCTGGGTGGCCTAGTCTCCAGATCCCCCGCGGCGTTTCTTCACAAAGGCGCCAGCTGCAAGGTCGCGTCGCAAACACGCTGAGGAGGGGAGGCAAAGACAGGCGCCGTGCGAGAGTGTTTGGGGACCAGCGAGTGGAGAGAGTGTGTGTTTTAAATGTGGTATTTTTATTTGGCGCAATTAAGGACCTGGGTCCAAGATTATTCCCAAGCCACGGGGGTTGTGGCATGTTTTTAAACAATTTGATTGGCTGCTTCATTTTCGGGGCGTATCACCTAAGGTGACCGCCCTCGGGTCTTTGTTGATGTCTGGTATCAAAAAGCGGTCCTCGGACCATATTAGACAGTCAAGATTGAGGCTCCAAGCTTTTTTTTACGTATTTACACCCCTTAGGCTTTAACCGAAATGCTAGGTAGGAAAGTAAGGGCCTGTAAAGTGACTTCTCTGTGTGAGAGTCTTCATTTTCTTTTAAGTTACAGTTGTCTGTGCGACTTGTTGCTGTAACTTTGCCTATGTATACTCTTTTGCTTCTTTAAATATATATCTCCTCCTGACCATCATCAGATCATCATGCTTCTTACCTGCCGAAGACAGCTAAACATCACTGCGGCTTTATCGTTTTCTTTGCCACTCAAGATGCGCCGAGATATATCTCAAATGATTGTAGCCAATGGCGTTCGTTTCCACAATGTTCCGCGTTATTTTGTCACTTTCTGCGGCTTTGTCTCGATGTTCCTTGGCCGGCTTAAAACTGAGCGTTGTCAAGTGCAACTGGATTTCATAGCTCGATGAACTTGCTCTTATCGCCATCGCAGAGTTGCTTAACTATTTCGCGGACGCAAGTCAGCCTAAGAAAGATTTAATTTAAGTGCTGCACCAGTCTCTTCACTTCGGGCTTTCGGCATTGTCACCACTATGTGACGATACGCACTTGACCCGAATGGACAAATGACGGATTTTAGAACACAGAAAGGAGGACACAGCTTTCTGTGGGGAAAATATAAAATCAGTTCCCCATGTTGTTGACGCATTCGTTTGATAGCACAAAGCGGAGACCATTCGTTTCTGAACGGTAATATATCGTGGAAACCAACCGAGGCATCGGAAGCTCTAAACGAGCGACAGTATCTTCAAAACGGCTATGCTGCTAAACCAAACTGATACGGGCTTGTTTTTTTTTTTTAAAGCCCAGGCATTTTGAGTGTGATAGTTTCGTGGTAATCGGACAATAGCGCTTGAGAACTCCTCTCGCTTTTCCAGCATTTTTCTCAAATTATCAGTTATTTTAGCTCCAGTTAAAGAAAGCGCAGTGGAAGTAAGACCACGCGATTGGCTATCTGTGAGCGCATATAGAAAAGTATCTATGTTTGGCATCAGAGCTCCGATTAAAGCACGTCCATATTTTCCTTCTTATATTCCCTTATCTTCGTATAATGCTTTCGCTCGTAGTCGTCTCATTTACGGGATTGTTGCTCGGGGAAATACCGCAGCCATTTATCGTCTGCACAGCATTTACAAAATAAGGCCATTAGCGTTATCCCCCGCAGCTGTTTTTCTACTAAGCCTCGTTCCTTATTATATGAACATCGCATATCTTATCAGCGCACCAGATCAGTATCAGCTTGGAGTCATGTTCTTTAATCTATTAAATGGCACCCTGCAATTCCAGTTTGTTAATCTTATACTGCTTTCGATCTATAACCCTACAGGAATTGCGCAACAATAATTTTCTCCTCAAACGATCGTACTAATTACGAAAAATGACTTAATCTTTTACAGTCATTTCATTTCGGAACAAATCGTATTTAACACTAAAAACATCAATCTGCTTGCCCATATCTAAGAATATACTTGAAGATGTATTTGTTGAATTACTTAAATTTTTACGCATTTTATAGGTCTGATACCTGTGTTATATTGTTTTTGTGTAAAAATACTTATTTGGCATATTTTGCATCGTGCAACAATTCGCTAACTATGCTGTTATTATTTCTGTTGCTGTAATTGTCTACCGAGGGTCTCGGTATACAGTCTTCTGACTATGGAACCCTCGTCTTTATTTTTATGTGTTCTGTAAATACGTTCGAACTAAAAAAAAAGTAACTGTCAGTCTTCAAAAAAATGCTGGGAACTGTGCGCCTTCAAAGCCCAAAGTTAGATAGGTTTTTCGCGCACGCTCAGTCTGAATTCCGGGCGTCGCCAAATATAAGCGCTGATTTCGCGTGCAAATATGTCACGCGCCTTCTTCCCGGGCCTGCGATAACCATAACGCGATTCTTTTCGCTATTTGCACTTGACCCGGGCTATATAAGCACACCGCGCGTTGCAGAGCTTTAGTAAAGCTCCTCAGCTAAGGCAAGTTAGCAGGTTTCTTTGATCGCCTCCTGCGTAGTGGGCAGGGGTGTCATGGCAGGAGGGAAGCTGTGAACCGACTCCGTTCTCGCTGTTGCTCTTTTTCCACTCCAGCAGCAAAGCCGTTTGTCTCCCAACCCGCAAGGAGAGGCTGTCGTTGATGTCTGTCTACGTCGTTCAGGTAAGAACGCATCGCAAGACTTATTCACGTCTCATTACTTCATTTTCCTAAAAACAAAAAGAATTCGTTAGTCTAGTATTACGTTAAATGATGGGATTTAGAAAATGCGACCGCTTAGAACAGCAAAAAATATTGATGGGCTGTTTTGACCGAGGTGTGGTCGCCGGTCGAAAAAAAACTGAGTTGGTAAAGATGGTATATCATGACACATGGGAGCGAAAGTTGAAGAATGTGGTCGATGCGATAATCTCTGCATGGCTGTGCTGCCTGTAAACATGGTTCCTGCCGTATAGTGGAGAATAAAAGAACATGTGTGAACACGACATGATTAGCGCTGTGCGACGGAAAACGGAAATATGAGAAAAGCATTACTGCGTCTGACCTCTTTTTGGGAAAGATATTCCATCACTCTCTTCATCTCTATCGCAAGCCGGCCTTAACGGCTACCCCACCACGGTTGACTATCATATCGTGAGTGATGCGACGACCACTGGTTGGACAGCCCTTTCGCCCAGCAGTTGCGGGCTGTACGAGTTAAAAGACGCATGGGAAACTGTTCTCCCGAAGTGGTCGTGGCAAGAAGGAAGTTATTCTTTGATCGCTATAGCGCCGTAAAACTCTCAGAATCACCGGTGCTTGATCACCAGAAAGGCCACAAGAACTACAGTAAGCTGCTTTTACTTCTCGATATGCTCCTTAGTTTGAATTGTTGAGCAAAAAAAAAAATTAAACAGCAGCTCCTTACAGTATAGATCAACATATCTGCCCGAACTACTTTCTTCTCGGGCTAGCAGAGCGTACGGCTGCTGAAAAGCGAAGTGAGATGGGATGTAAAATGAATTGAATTAATCAAATTCCCTGTTGTTTTAAGTTATATTTAGGTGAATAATGTGGTCATATGCTAATGACGCTATGCTGTCTGTTTCATGCCGTGGCTTCAATGCTGTATTGTCACGTGGTGGCTGCAAAGCTGTAGACGACAAATAAACCGAGCTAGTATAGGACTGGAATCAAGTCTTTATTGGACTGACTTGCGCCCGCAAAAGAACTAAGACGGCGGCGTCGATAGCAGCAACTAGGGCTCGGCAGTTGTCGGACTATACGAATGCCCGGTGCACATGTCAGGGCTCAATTTAAAGTTGTCACTGAATCATTTAGATAAGACGCAAACTGTGACTAGCGCAACCGAGAATACTGTAGAAACAAACTCGCGTGCCTGGGGCCTTTCGCGATACATCTCTGCGCAGCTTACGCAACAAATAAAAATGATAACGCCCTGTAAAATCGTTCCATGCGCTAAGTGATAAGGCCGCATGCTCGCCGCTGTTTAAAACCAACAAAATAGGGATTAATATAGTTCGCGGCAATATGGTTACATGCACCAGATCAGCGACGTACTTTTGGGAGAAAAAAAAATTTTATCCCCGCACCCCCTCACCAAGGGCTGAACCTTTGTCGGCCCGGCACCTGATGATACACTCTTTGGGTAGAGACCATTAGGAGCCCTGTGTCGACGTGTTAATTCTACTCGTTATCGTGAATGGCTGTGGCGATATTGTTTCGGAATGTAGATTAGAAACGTGCGCTTTTTTTGTAAGCGGCCATATATATAGTCCTGAAATGTTTACATCAAGCTTGAATGCTAGGACGGCGCAAGCTCCGTGGTGACCACATCAAACGTTGTATCGTAAAGGGAAAGGTGGCCTGCTGTCAAAGCGTTTGCTGAACAAAAGAAGTGAACCTGACTTATCACAGCCAGATACAAAATGGTTGCTTGCTGCACTGCTATGAATGAAGCGTCATGTTTAGAACGATTTTGAGGGTTTGCAGCGCCCACGGAAAGCGCTTGTCTACTTTAACGAATTTGGCAAATCTCCTTTTATCCCCTTTCATCATATTGGGGTTGGTTTGTGGGGTCTAACGTCCCAAAGCAACTCGGGCTATGAGAGACTCCGTAGTGGAGGGCTCCGGAAATTTCGAAACCTGGGGTTATTTAACGTGCACTGACATCGCACAGCACACGGGTTCCTTGCTTTTCGCCTCCATCGAAAAGCTATATTCGCGTGATCTCCGCGTCAAGTCGTCGTCACAGACCGTTTGCCGATTGTCAGTCGAGCGCGCAAGCCAGAAAAGCGTCAAAGGCGGCGTATGCTTTGTGTCAGGGTACCATTCCTCTACGTGTCACCAACAGTAAAATCTGCCATTACAGTACATTCAGTCTCTCGCGTCTAGTGTGAAAATAGCATATCGAAGCTAGTTGTGTACTTTTAAGAGGCACTGAAGTTTTCAAAACGCGTCCGTTTTTATAGGGAACTTGGTGATCGAGCGTTTCTGCGGCATCTCTGGTCCACTTACTAACACCGCGGGATTTCGTGATATAAGAAAGATGGGCCGAAATGAAGCGCCGTTATCACCCGCTACTCTTAGAGGGGAAAGCCCCTCCAGCCACGTTTCGCCAAGGTCATCTGGTACGATAATTGGACCTTCAGCTGGAGGAGCGCCGGGGGTGTTGTGACGTCATTCATGCATGTGACATTACACATTCAATACCCCTGCGTCGTGCTCCAGACCCTCGCCAGCTGTGGCCATGAGACGAACCACGTGACTCGCCGCTCCTTTGAAGGGGGAGGGAGCCTGTCGCTGGGTGTGTGCCTCGCCATGCAGAGCCACACATCGATAACGATACAAAATCGGAATACAGGCTCAGGTCCGACTGCAAGTGAGCTGCAGCTTTCCTGTTGAAGCTCTCGATCAGTCAACCGCCCGGTCACTTACAATAGACAGCGGAACCGAAAATGTATAAGGGGAGTTGGACACATTCATAAGTAAGAGCATCCTGTGTGGGCACTGCTCGGCGTCCAGTACAATGATCCCGTCCAAGTAAATCTTGTGGTCGCATGCCTTGCAGTGCGTTTTGTGCAGTTTCATTACTTCGGATAATTTCTTGGTTTCGCCAATGTACGAAGCCGACCACTCCGATCAAGGCATCTCGCACACGCCTTGAAATCACATTCCAAGGACAATGAACATTTTTCCAGTAGAATCTTTCCAAAACTGACCATGAACGAAATTACACCTTTTACTGGATTCCTCCTTTGAGAACAGATGTTACTATAGTTTGGGGTCGGGGTCCTCTGGGTGCCTGGGACATTTACAGGCAGTAGAAAAGAAATTGCGCAAAAGTACGGCGAAAAAGCCCTCCACATCATGTGATCCGGCTAAGTCTAAGTTTAAATGCCTTTCTTTTTTCTTTTTTTTTACGAAAGCCCGCATCATTTCCAAGCGGACGGGTGGAAATTACCGCTCGGCACAGGGAAACGGAATATACGGCATGTAGCATAATTGAATATTACAGCAGGTGGAAAACAAGACAACAAAGAAACAAATGTGCAAATAAGGTTCATACTAAAAACATAAAAGATGTAAGAAATGACTAAAAGCCTTTTAAAGTAACATCAATTCAACCCTCACTCCCAGGCAAACCGAAAGCTTGATGTTAAATTGCGGCATCTGAAAATTACTGTGACGACACGATAATCAACCTCACGCAGCGCAAACACGTTAAAGAACCCCAGAAAGTCTACCGGAGAGATGGTAAAGTCGATCGTCAGGTGCGTGCCTCATGAGGCGCGCTCCAAACCACTGCTTGAAAAGCAAATAGGGCATTTGACACGTGAAAGGTATGGCTTATTTTCAGTTCTGAAAGCATTTCCTGATGAGCACCAGCGTCTGCTGCACTGCCTTGCCCCCAGAAGACGACGGAAAAACATGTCTTTTCATTTCTTTAGTAGGTAGCTTACACCCATGTTTTTGAGTAAGTGTAATTGTGTGCATGAGAAGCAGACTTAAGTTGTATTCAGTGGAAAAAAGCAGTGAGCAAGTTGTCACCGTTATACTTAGCATGACAAAAACCAAAATCCGGGGCTTAATTGGTCGCGTACCAAGTTACTTGGTCTCCATGACCTCATTTAGTTATTTCAAAGACATCGTCAAATGATGCCTCTACCAGTTCACCACGAAATCCATTGCTGCTTTCTGCAACGCTATGTGCAGAGCGCGCAGCTCGGTGATATCGCAACAGCTGCGGTCGAAGCACGTGTGACTGGTGTGACAACCAAACGCACCTTCCAGAAAACAGGCGGCGCTGCATGCACGATCCCGCGGAGTGCATCTTGTCATCGTTAGGGAGCCCTCGTGGTACAGGTCACCACGCTGGTTTGGGGTCGCACCCGGTGATAAAGGATGCTATTATACACCTTTCCATTAAGTGGATCATGGGCTGCTTTATGTAGGGTGCTTGGATGCTAGCTTTCAGTATTTCGTGCTCGCGAGGGTGGGAGCGGGAGTAGCAGTCAATAGAGGTGTTGTTTCTACCAACGTTTTTATTTCGACATCTTCCCCACCTGATGGAAAGTTGTACAGGCCGGCGCAAATGTCTGCAATGTCCCCACTCACCTCAAGCAATAAGAGAAGGTCACGCTAGCGTTTTTTTGCCACGATCGAGTGAAGCACAGAAGTGGGTATAATAATACCCCTTGCGGAGTGCCTCTCGTGCCCATCTTCATGCTTTGTTTGTTTTGTGCCGATGATGATCTTGACGGTTCTGTCTTTAACGAACTCGTAGATGTATGAGTAGACTCGCTGGCCAGTTCGTGCTCTAGAGCTTCTGGATGATTGTGGAGTGTTTGACGTTGTGAAACGCTCCTTTGAGGTCGAGGGATAGAAGTGCTCGCTCACTGTTTCTGCATGCTGGATCAACGACTTCGCGTTTGAGTTGCAGAAGCAAGTCATGAATGGACAGATGTGCTCTAAATCCAAACATCGTGTGTGGCAGTAGCTCGTTGTTCTCTAGATAGTTGGAGAGACGCGCGTGGACTGCCTTTTCCATGAGCTTGCCAGCGCACGAAGTGAGGGATATGGGGGTGTAGGTTTTCAATACTGATGTTCTTGCCGGGTTTGGGAATAAAGTGTACATTAGTTAACGTTAGTTAACGTAATATGTAAATTGCTGTAGTGCTTCCGTGCCGAGGTTGGTTAGAAGTCCGAACGTAAATTTGTCTTGTCTCGGGGCTGTACCTCGGCACATATCTGCTAGTGCTGCTATGATTTCTTCCCAAGTGAAGTCTTTATCTGGGTCTTCGTTCGGTTCCCCCCGGTGCCTATGTACACATTAAACTACATCATCCCTGCTATTGCTAGCAAAGCAAGCCCACCCCACCGTTGTAATAGATTTCGCGTAAAATACGTCCATGGACGCGATAGGGGCGGGTTGAGTAGAGTTATCGGGTCGAAAACCGGAAACGCGATCGAATCGGGGTGTCGAGGAGCCGAGTTGAGTCGGGGAATGGTGGGAGAGGAGAACAGTAGGAAAAACGCGAGAGATGCACTGACAAAATCCGGAATCTGATGCCATGGAATTACTTGGTCTCGAACGCCAGGCGCCGCCGTAATCGCTACTCGAACCAATAAAAAAAAACCTTCTATCTCTATGCTCGTCAGGTCGGGTTGGTGTAAACTCAACTCAACACGATACCCCCCCCCCCCCCCCCTTGTATATGGCATGAGACGCCGGGGAAGAATGTTGAAAGGGGGGTGCACAGACTTGGTGGGCAAAAGCGCATTCGGGAAGCTGTCTGTTGATGTGAAGTTCTTGCCGGATATGGACGTTTTTCTTACCCTTTTCTAAGGAGCCTCGATCGTTTGCATTGAGGCTCCCTACCCTTTTCCAGCAGTGCACTCCTCTTGCGGCCGCAAGGAGAAGTAGGATTGACGAGACGGGCTACCTAGAAATGTTTATTTTTCAAGAAGCAGTCGAGTGCATGGCTGGTTGCCCCAACATACCCACCCCCCTCCCCTTTCTTGCAAACTCCCAACCCCTATTAACTTATGAAAACAGGATGCTGACAAACCTGGCCCTGTCTTCTCGCTTGAGAGGAGCCAGAGGAAACGTCGACAATAGTTCGTCGCGTCGATGACGCCATGGTTCTCGTTTCACGGGGAAGCACGTGCAACGAACTACGCCATTTTCACGTCGCATCCCTGCAAAAATGGCGGCCGAGGAGGCGTCGCGCACGCGCAGTAGCACTAGATGAAGAAAAGGTTAATTGTGCGTTATCCATATTCAGATCGGGCACAAGTACGCGAAACTCCTTAGTACATGTACACATTAGCAATTCTTCCCTTGAAAAATGATCACACAGTCTAAGCACGAGTCCACTTATTTTTGTTTTAAGAATAGCATGGTCCATTGCGAATAACCTGAAATCGTACCAAACGTTTTAAGCGCATCGGACTTAAGCATGCCGGAAAAAAGGTGAATGCAAGCTTATTACCGAGATGTGGTATTTTTCTTCAAAATGTCCTTCACAAAAACGACTGACGTGACACACAAAGCGCGGGCAGATGTGAGCGAATACAACAGCGTAAACCCGAGCTCCGCGTTTGACTAGGTAATTTTGCTAGCATGACAGACATTCTCAGTCTGATTTATGTTCGCGCAGAGAAACAAAATACTCTGTTGTCAGTTAGTGTGCAGGAAATAATTATTTCTGCCCAGCCGTGCAATCTAGTCACCTAAACTTCGTAAACTTTCCATTTCCAAAAAGTCCATTTCCAATAACTGCAGAATGAATGTTTATTGGACTTTTGGAAAAAGTCCAATAAACATTCCTTCTGCAGTTATTTAGCGATTTGCTGTTTAGAGTGTAAAAATATTGCAAAAAAATCCGTGCATGCTGCGAAAAGGAAGCACGGAGTTTAGTAAAACAAGACACGCAACCGCCACTCTTTTAGATTTACTGGCGTCGTTTTATGCGCTTTGTACGCTTTATGCGGTTTACCGTGCTGATGGATCTGATACTTTTTTTGTGTGCACCACTTGCCTAATGACAGCTTTATTTTTCTTATCGCCTTTTCAACAGTGTGTACATGACGTATTCGAGTGTCAGACTGGAAAATTAGTGCCAAGCCCATGCAGATACAAAGTCCGTGCTCTGACCTGCAGTAGTTTAGAATGAATCGAGACACAACCTGGCTCATTTTATCGTACTCGGCTCGATGATTAAGCTGGTTAAAAGTAGCACTCACAGCGTACTGTCTAACCAATTTGCCGTTGAGTTAGTGCACGTCAACTTTGGATAGACAACCATGCACGAGTATCCCCAAAATTGAGATTACGCCGACACTGTAAAGGAAATGTTGCCGCACCAGAAAGCTGTCTGGTCACGTGTAGGTGCTGAGTGGATTGAGCTTCACGAGTTCACAACGAGGCGAATGCTTTTTGAGGCCACTGTCAGAGGATCAGATAGTGTGACACTGCGCCAATGACTATTAAAGGGTTCCTGAAACCGAGAAAATTATAAAGGATTTCTGATGTGTGTAATGGTAATAAATCGTAAAGTAGCAGTGAAATGATTTTTTACAAAGCGAATAAATTTCACTTCGTAAGAAGTACTTTATACACTGACAAAATATGGGACTATGAGCGATTTAACTTTAAAGTGTACGCTACGAATCAGTCGCTGCGAAAACATCGTAAAACTGCGCGTGCGCACTGTTATGTTCTGGCAAGGAATTTTGAGAGGCTGAAGATTTTTTTTTATCGCTGCAATTATTGAGCAGTGACTCAATGTTATGCTAAGGAAAATATTAGGGTTACTTACTTGCAAAGCAGCTGATGCTGGATATAAAACTGTCCCGAAAGAAATTGAGTTCATCGTATCACGCGACTATAAACATGTATTTATTCCAAACTAAACACCGATAGTTCAGCCCGTATGAATCTATTTTACTTATCTTGTCAGAAAGAGTTTGATCGGGATACAGCAGTTGCGCTTAGACAAAAATAGATTAGTGTACAGCAGACCTAAAACATCTTATATGGCAATGTCCACCGTTTTAACGAGGAAGAAACAAAATTACGCATATTCCACACGACATGCCCACCCTAGCAGCTCAGATTCTATCAAGCACCGAAATACAACATTCCATTGCTACATACGGCAATGAGAGTGGCACAGCACGCAGATCGGCAGCATGTGAAGCAACGAGAAACAGGTTGAAAAACCGTGAAGACGCGAAAAGCCACTCTCCCATCCCTCCTAACTTCCTAATTACATAAACAGCGGCCGAGAGCCTTCCCTTCAATCAAAGGTTTTATTCATTTAGTCTCATACATTGTGCTACTACTGAGGTATGTAACATTTAATGTAACAATTTGGTGCTGGGAAGATATGTTTCTCAAACTTTCAAACATTTCTCTAAAGCAACATCTGTTCACTTGTTCACTACCCCTGTTACGGATGCGCAGAACCCTTCAACATCAAATTTATATATATATATATATATATATATATGTGTGTGATGATGTAGTGACGAGCTTTGCTTTCATTCAGCACCGCGATTGAACCCCCCTTTCTCAAATTCAGCAACGAAGCTCCTTGCCACCTAAACACCGCAATGGAGGTTTAAAGCGTTGCCCGCATGTAACCGATTTCCACTGGATGGCCGCCGATTTCACACTGGATGGTCAGCAGCCGAGCGCCATTTTCTTTTTTTTTTTTTGCCACCCAGCTGTGCGAAAACCTGTTCTTCCTAAGTTGGATGAGTGGATCCCCTTTAAAACGGTGATAGTCATCAGCATGCTGAAACTTTCTTTTTTTTTAAAAAAACTTCGATAACCTGTAAGAATCTGTCAACTCTAACGACTTTCCTGTTAGTCCCGGGTTATCTTTAAAAACCCATGTTTAATTTTGATTTAGCTTCCATGCGTCTCCTTCCTGCTATTTATCCACCAATCTTCAAACCGTCTCTTGCTAACCTCCACTGCCGATTCATTCACGCTTCCTTTTTTACCTCTAAACCCCAGGGCCTCGGCAGGAGTGACTATGTACGCATCAACATCTGAATGGATACTGTCACACACCAGTATAAGATGCTCAATTGTTTCCGGGTATCTACTGCACATGGCATACGTTCCATCTTCTTGATTAAACTTCCTCTGTAGCCAATAGCGTTTTAATACATCCTGATCTAGCTTCAATAGAAAAAGGCCCCTGCCTCTTGAGTCTTCATAGAAGGTTTCCTTCTTAATCCGAGTATTCCTTTTTCTACATATGTCTAGGTTCGGCTTCTGCTCTATTGAATTATCCCTGTTTTTAGCCTTTGTGATCTTTACCTGTCATTCAACGTTCTTTATTTCTCTGTCCTGCCTTCCATGATGCACACGACCCCCCCCCCCCCCCAGGCGCGCGCATCTGGTTCTTCCTATCTTCGCGAGATTTGTTGAGCTGCGTTGTTTCCTCTTTTGCTCATATTTGCCAAGAAAACATACACAGCCATCACTTCCAAAAGCTACAGATCGAAATACAGAAGCCATGGCAGAAGTAAGGCCTCTGGAGTCTGCTGGCAAAGCAAGCAGCTGATTAACAGCCTTTCAGCACAGCGTGGACGGTAGCACGTGGTCCAAGCCGGCTGCCTACCTCGGGCTTCACCGAACTAGGCCTTCTGCAACAAACTTGTGCGAGCGCGACTTGAAAATGTCACAATGCGCCGAGGGCGCGATTCACCGTTCTCCGAACGAGTCTTCCACGGAAAATTCTCGTTGCATGGTTTGGAGAAGACGATACTCGGAGGATGCTTTCAAAAACATCACTGGAGTGATAGGACAAGTCTGGAGTATATTCACAAGGCAAACAGCTCATTAGCGAGTGTAGGAATAGGGGAACCGAACAGGTTTGGGGGGATGGGGTAATTGCGGGGCCACAAGAACTACTCGCGTGCAATGGTGCGAAGAAATGTCTGGGGGTGAGGCAATTGCTCTCAGCACCTGCATTCGCGCTCCTCTGTTTCCCATATCACCAAAGAAAGCATAGCTTTTCCTTGTGAAACAAACTGGATGTCGTACGTCAAACGTACACCCTGAACAATGCGCCGCTCGCGCGACTCTCACAGTATTTTGACCGGGCACGAGCCTTCCATAGAGGCGCTCCTCACATGATTTACCGTTTTCGGTCTCGAGCAGCTACCTTCGAGAGGAATTCAGCGAGATAATTAGAGATAGTGGCAGAGCGCCATCCCCCTCCCTCTTCCCCAGTTGAAGCCGGAGTCACTGCCAGTGCCTCCGGCACTGGTGCAGCACCTGCACCTGCACCTGCTCCACCACAGTGTGTCAAGAGCGCTCTTTTTGTTTAAGGGGAGACTCCAAAGCACTTTCCACGTGCTGCGACGCCAACGCCGGCTTCACTGCAGGTGTCGTAAGAGGGGAATGCACCTCCATGTTGCCCCGCCGGGGTGGCGCAGTGGTTACGGCGCTCGACTATTGTTCCCTAGGATGCTGGATAGAATCCCGGCCTCGGCGGCCGCTTTTCGGTGGAGGCGAAAAGCAAGGCGCCCATATGCTGTGCGATGTCAGTGCACGTTAAAGAACCCCAGGTGGTCGAAATTTCCGGAGTCCTCTACTACGGCGGTTTTCATAGCCTGAGTCGCTTTGGGACGTTAAACCTCACAAACGAAACCAAGCCACCTCCATGTTCCTGGTAGTGGCACGCGCTCGCCCTCTTTACCCAAAAGCTACAATGGCCGGTTCATAAAACTGGACATTACTCCTTCTGTTAACTTTCTATCTTCAGCATTCCATTCCTCCTTTCTCAACTTATGTCTTATGTCAAACTTCTCGAATAAAAAAAAACTGCATTCTGCTATGCAGCACTCTGCGATCAGTAGCTGCGGCCTATATCAAATAGAAAGGGGATATGTACGATTTCTGGGAGACCGTGCTGAGCAGAAGCAGTTCGATCAGCGGAACAGACTGCCAGCCACGGAAACATGCCCGTGTGGGTTCTAAACACTTTCGTGAAGAATATTTTTGCTTTAAGTTGAATTGACGTCAGCGATTTGGTTTGGTTTGGTTTGTGGGGTTTAACGTCCCAAAGCGACTCAGGCTATGAGAGACGCCGTAGTGGAGGACTCCGGAAATTTTGACCACCTGGGGTTCTTTAACGTGCACTGACATCGCACAGCACACGGGCGCCTGGCTTTTCGCCTCCATCGAAAAGCGGCCGCCGAGGCCGGGATTCGATCCCGCGTCCTTGGGAACAGTAGTCGAGCGCCCTAACCACAGCGATTTGCGTCAAATGATCTCAAGAGCCGAAGACCGACGTATGATGTCATTATCCGGCTTGATGTACTCAATATGGACAAATATTTCTTTTAATGGAGCGTGAGGTGATCGCATGTTCACATTTCTTTTTCAAGGTGTAGATAGGTAAGTAAAAGCGCACCAGAACCGCGAAACAAAGAGAAAAAAACGCCATGTTCCCTTTGCAAACTCTGGAAATAACCTTCTCTGCTAAGCGGAGACCCCTTCACCATATCGGCCAAACCTGTTTTGGGGGAAGAAACTGGGCGCAGCTCAGAATGCTTCAATGTCAAGCCTGATGTAATGCACGCACCTGGCGAGCTATTGAAAAAAGGAGGAGGTAGGGGCGAGGGAGGCGATATGAATGGCACTTGCCAGGAACTGCCTTCCCATATTTGCGGACGCAACACTAGGGAGAAGGGTGCAGGAAATTGATGTATCCTAAACTGCACACCCCCAAAACAGGTTTGACAACTGTGGTGAAGGGTTTTTTCCTGTACAGAGGAGCTCTTCGAGGTTTTCGCAAAAGGTCCATACAGGCCGCATACTCGCACATCAATTATTTCTGGCTGGCTCACAACGCGTACACGCTTCCGCGCTGAGTAGGGTTCACCGCTACGCCGCAAAGCGGTGACTTCTCGATCTCGACGGCCATTGCGCTACTTTATTGTAACCAGAAATTTTAGATTTTAAAGTTCAAATTTTAAAGTAAACCACAGGAACTGCTACGCAGGTTAGTTTTCCACTTTTTGTCACCACTCAAAATTGTTTTTATGTCACCTAATGGGTTGCTTCTGTGTGGCGAAAACTTTTCAAATAAACTTTGCACAGATTAATATATTTGTGTGGGCGGGTCGGTGAAGCATCGTGCAAAACAGGGGCGCAAAAAACCAGGACACAAGGAACACACAGAAACACATAGAACACATAGGAATACTGCGCTAGTCCTGTTACTATGTGTTCCTTGTGTCCTGGTTTTTGCGCTCCTTTTCTGCACGATGTTTGCACAGGATAGAATCCTTCCATTTCTCGACGTTCCACACACATGGTGCGAATAATGCGCACTGTTCTCCCTGTACAGAAACAAACCAACAAAGGATGGTACCATTTAACTACTCCACTAATCAGACCTAACAACTAGGACTATGCTCCTTGCGGGAACATACACTTGAACGAAGAAAAAAGAAGCGAAAGTATAGTCTTGTCTCTGATTTCCCCAAAAACTGATACCTCACTTCCTTCATTGAAAGTATCATCGAAAACCAGAAAGAGCTCTAACCAAAACGTGAATGATTCCCCTTCTGGTCCAAGCACGCGTTTGCATTTATATCTGAAATGAGGTTATCTGAAAGTAAGGTGTGCAAATGACGCACGATTATCTGATTCGCTGGTCGGACTGCTCTGCGTGCTGCGCCAGTGAAACGGAGTTTCCCCTAAGAGTGTCAAACAAATGAAAAAAGGTCGAAGCAAGGCGAACAATTCATAGCCAGGAATGTTACCCCAAGGAACCATTACACTGGTCAGCAAAGGCTGATTCATACGACAATTGTTGGTCCTCGAAAAATGACTTTCTTCCACTAGAGGTCTATGTGTAGAGCTGGTCCTGGTGTGCAGTCGCACATTGTTACCACTACTTCGACTTTCGCATTCACAGGAGGCGATGATAGGAAAAAGCACGGATAGGGTATTTCAACCTGTTACTTCAGCAATTGAAAGCCCGGCCCAATCTTCCAGGAATTGAACTCTGCGTCGCATGATGGTTTGGTGCTCGGGTCTCCAAAAGTGTTTATCTAGTGACTTGAGAAAAGATGACGGTGCATTCTTCTTGAAAAAAACCAGTCAAAGGACGAAGGACAAAGAGGACGACGATGCTCACACTTTGTTCTTCGTCTGTTGAGTGGTGAGTGGTATTGTCTGTTGAGTGGTATTTTCCCAGTATCACGCACATCTCGTGGCCTCCAGGCAAAGTACGTTTGACGGGACAGACTGTCAAGTGATGTTTGTTTTCCAAGAAGTAGTTGATCCTGGTCTCGCATAGCCTGGGCAGAAACTCCTCAGTCATCTGTGGACACACTGACACTCTCCTCCTACCCATGTAAACATATGACAATAGGATTCTGGTGATCCTGGCCTGTCTTCTTACTTGATGTGAGCTAGCGGAAGCGGGGACAATGTTGTGCATTCCGAAGGCCTAGAAGATGCTAGCACTAGACGCAATTATTGTGCAGGAGTTTACCGCATTCATGAGGCGAGGGACGTCGTTTCGGGGAAAAGCCAGCGCAGCGAACTCCTCCCCCATATTCGCATGGCATCCTGGCAGAAACGGCAGGCGAGAGGGCTTCGGGCATGCGCAGTAGCGCTACTTGAAAACTACTCATTCCTGTCGTACGCTACAATTAAAAAAGCAAAGGTTAACATAAACTCTCTTCTCTGACAGCGGCAAACACTGATGGCTGCCGGCGGCTTTCGTAAGTCTACATTATTCGCTTTTTCATGAATTGCATCATATCGCTATATCGCTGATGTCGTCCGGTAATAAATGCTATTTCTTCTCGGAACGATGGTATTGGTTTGCTATTGGTTTTTGTGGGAATTTTAAGCCATAATCAAATTATGAGAGTGCCGCTATTTTTCAGAATATCTAATGAAATATACGTTTTATTCTTTCGCATAACATCCAGTCTTGATATTCTAGGTGTTTTTGCGCCTATTTCGAATGTATTCTCTAGCGTTCTTGTCTCTCTACGCGTGTTCATTTTGTGTAATTTGTTCTTTTATATGTATAGTTTGCATATATATCTTATATGTGAAATACAGGTGCCTTGTAAGATTGCCCTGTAGACATTTAAAAAGATGTAGCTTGTCCCATGAACTGAATTTTCATAGAGTGCTAACTGGTGTACTCCCCTGGTTAGAAACGAGTTTGCTCGGAAGACAGCAGTAGCACATGGAAGAAAATGAATTTTATTGTGCTACTGGTGAAGTACATTGATCCATGTGTAATATGTTATAATTATTGTAACAATTTGGTGCTGGGAAGATATGTTTCTCAAACGTTCGAACATTTCTCCAGAGCAAAATTTGTTCACGGCTTCACTACCCCTGTTACGGATGCGCAGAATCCTTCAACAGCAAAAAAAAAAAAAAAAAAAACAAATGAAAGAGCACTGCAGAATCTGCATTTTAGTAATGCGAAAGCACAGATGCTGCTGTTGGTTGCTTCTAGTTGCTTAATTCCCTTCTTATTTTAGTCGTTGGTACTTTGAAATTGCGCGCCAATCCCTTCCAATGCCTTTTTTCGGCTTTACTTACGGTTGAGCGACGTCACATCTTTGACGTCATCCTAATTGACTGCCTTAATTACCTACTTTAGCCGTTGGTACCTTCAAACTGCCCGCCAATCCCTTCATATGCCTTTTTTGTCTCGAATTCAGGTTTTGTGACGTCACATCCTTGACGTCATCCTAATTGACTGATTTAATTACTTATTTTAGTATTTTACACAGTCCCATGTGACGCCAAGCCATTGGCTAATGAGACCGTTTTCGCCTTCTTTTTGGCCTGATTATTTTTTCGGGCACAACATTACGTCACCCTCTATCGATTGGGGACAGAAATCTGACCATAGCGAAGTAATGCTATCGAATTAATATGGGGGTTGTCTGCTATTATTCTAACAGAACTACATCTTCTTAGTTGGGGCAACAATGATATTTTCGTTTCTTTTTAATGTAGTGGGGACGCTTTTGTAAGTCAGTAGTGTGCTTGGATGCTCTCGCCTGCCGCTCCATTGAGGCACCCTATTCAACAGTGCGGAGTAGTTGGCTTGGAATGTGGTCGCCTGCCAGTTTCCTCTGCCGTGGTGGAGCCGCAAGGAGAGGTGCTAGCGGCGCGCCTGCGGCCGGTCCGCGACGTCGTTCAGCGCCTGGCCCGTCGCCCGCGGATGGGGTGGAACCAGTGAAGTCGGATGACGTGTTCCTCCGCCCGCAGCGGACTGTTCGCACAATTTTTTGATTCTCTGATTGGAGTGCTCGGCGTGCTGCCCCGGTGAAACGAACAAGTTCCTCCAAAGAATGTCAAACAATTTAAAAAAGATGTCGAAGTACGGCGGACAATTCACTGCCAGAAATGTGACCGCAAGGAAACCTTGCCCTGACCGCCGAGCTGCGCCCATCTAAAAGTTGATTCATACGACGACGACTGCCGATTCTCGAAAATGCCCTTCTTCCACTAGAGGTCTAAGGTTGGCCTACGTGCGGTCGGACCCTTGTTACCATTCTTTTGACCTTCGCGTTCACACGAGGCGATAATAGGAATAATCATGGAATAGGTATTTCACCCTGCTACTTCAGCAATTGAAGGCTAGATCCCATCCTCCGAGAATTGAATTCGACCTGACGTAACGTTTTGGGGCTCGGGTCTCCAAAATTTAGTTGTGGCATAGCTCTGGTTAACCCTAGTTGAATTGCGAAAGCAACGGCGGAAGCTTCTTTTGCCTCTTTTACCTCTACGTGCCTGCGTGTAGTAGGGGTACCGAGAATGCAAATGGTTGTGGCAGGCTGATTCTGATATCACCCTCCCGTACGCAAGGAGCGATCCGAGTTGGAAGCTCCTGCCCGTGGCATAGGGGTAACGTGAATCCAAACATCACGAGGGACCACGAACACTACCATGGCCTCCTTTATACACACGGCACACAGAGACGAGCAGTTAGACCTGGCGTAGCACTGCTTCCGCAATAAAAGGTTTATGAAGTGATTTGAGGAAAGGCGTTGGTGCAATGGGCCTTTTGCCAGCAGTGCACTCCTCTTGCGACCGCCAGGCGAATTGCATTTGATGGGAGAGACCACCAAGAAATGACTGTTTTCCAGGCGGTAGTTGAGGCTGGCTCGCATAGCCTGGGCAGAAACGCTTTAGTTATCTGTGGACACACTGTGACACTCTCCCAACCCCCCACCCTTTGTAAACCCATGACATGGATTCTGGTGAGCCTGGCATGTCTTTTCACTTGAGGTGAGCTGGGGGAGGTGGGGACAATGCAATATGTGCATTCCGAAGGGATGCCAGCACTGGGCGCAATTATTGTGCAGCAGTTTGCCACATCGATGAAGCGAGACACATCGCAAGTGAGTGCAGCACACTGCCCCCCCCCCCCCCCCCCCCCCCCCCGTATTCCCATGGGAAACACAGCAGGCGAGAGTGCTTCGCGCATGATTAGTAGCGCTATTTGGAAAAGGTCCGTTCATTTCTTTCGCACGCTACTGCCTGTCAGTATCATGGTGCCCTACTTCTAGTCATCGTAAAATATTGCAGCACAACCACTATTACCATTAGAGATGCAAAAGTTAACATAAACTCTCTTCTCTCACAGCAGCAAACACTGATGAGTGCCGACGGCTTTCGTAAGTCTATATTATTTGCTTTTTCGTGAATTACATCAATCCTTTCAGAGCTATATCGCTGATGTCCGGTAACAAATGCCATTCGTTCTCGGAACAATGGGCTTGGTTTGCTTTTAATTTTCGTGGGAATTTCAAGCCGTAATCAAAGGATGTGTGTGCCGTTACCTTGCTGAATATGTAATGAACCTCCAGTCTTAATATGCCAAGTGTTTTCGCACCCATTTCGAATGTATTCTGTAGCGTTCTTGTCTCTCTACGCGTGTCCATTTTGTGTCATTTGTTTTTTTATATGTAAGGTTTGTATATACAAATTGTTTGGAAGACTCTAAGTAACTTTAAAAAATAGTAGACTCAAAACAGAAAAACAATATTTGCAGGAACACACTCTCTGCTCCAGCGGACATAACCTGCTGCAAAACACCTCTGAATATGAGTGTAATTAACACAAATACCACTAATTAGCTTTTAAATTATCGTAGTTGAGCTGTTAGTTACAATGGGCAGTTTGATACCGCGGACGAGACGATGGCAAATCAGTTTTTGCAACGAAGAAAAACACATTTTTCTACAGCCACGCAGCTCTGTTAAATCCGACGTTTTTTTTCTGCACGCTACCGAAACTGAGCGCGCAAGGAGCGCCGTAAGTAAGGCGGAAGTGCAACCTCTGCTGGTGACGCTCGGCAAAGAATGCAGCGCTCAATTTGAAACGCGTGTGCTAACTTTCCCGGCTAAGAAACCTCGAGGCTTTGCGTAAACCGCGGCCGACGTTATCGTCTGCTTCGTTGCCCGGAGTAAAGAAAATGATAGTCATCATAAGCTGTAACAACGTCGCTTTGGAAACACTGATAAGCTGTGGCCTGTCGCTCTGCCTCCCCGGTTATCTTTCGGAAGCAACTTTTTCATCTTTTTTTTTTTTTTAATTCGTCGGTAGTATTGTGACAGACATAACGCTACGCTTCTGTGGCAGCGTGTAGATGGCTGTTTAAAGCTAAACGTTGCCGGTATACTGGCATGCATTGTATTATTTGTGTCGAGCTTCTATTTCTTTTACACAGTATTGGCTTGACAGTTAAAATAAACGAGAATCTCTTCGTAAGTTGCAAAGATTGCTGGAAATATCGGTATTTTCACTCTACACTGCTTTGCACAAGCTAGTTGGATACGGTTCCTGTGAGGTGGATCACACTCGTCTCGTGCTTTACGAACTGGTAGGCCTCGACTGCCGATGTTAACCATGAACTTTCTAGTTGTCTGTTTAACAAATGGGAATAAACGTAATCGCTTAACTTTAAGGACTCGGTTCATTACAGGTCCACTTGCATACGCAACGAAAGTAATACTGCTTGGCAGTGGCGTTGCTAGGGTCACCCGCACCCCCCCTCCTCTCCTCTGTCTCCGCGATTTAGGCACCGAATCGCAACTTCCTTTCTACCTCCTCTGTGCTCAGGGTTTGCGTTGAAGTTCGCTTTGCACCCAATCACTCAGTGCGAGTGGCATTTTTTTTAACACTTATACGCAGTGGTCGTGCCCCACGACTGATAATTCTGTAAACATCACATCAAAAGCACATATATGCGAAAAAGGCAGAAATATTAGCACGTGTAAGTTGCGAGAAAATTCACTGAGCAAGAAGCTCAAAATAGGTGATTGCCCAGTATGAGACCAAAAGAACAAAGTGGCCATTGAACTATGCAATATGTAAACATTAAGCGTGTGATTCACTGTAGCCGTATGCACACAAATATAACAAGGATGTGAAGAGATGAATGCTACAATGACTATAACGGAGTAGCAACGAAACTTCGCATACATAGAGACTATCAAAAAGAATCGGCGAAGAAAACGTGATAATCAAAATAGAAGCGCCTTCCTTTGTCCTGCTTGCGCTAGTGTTTATTACACTGGCTACACGAATTCATCGTAAGAATAAGTTTGCAGCGTGCAATAAGCAACTGCACTTATGAAGGTAATAATGGCTCAGAGGAAAGGAATGGTGAACATAAACAATGCCAGACTATGCACGTTATCATGCGCGCAGGAATATGCATAGGAATGACAAGTGAGAACTAGAGGCAAATCTATAACTCAAGGAGAACTGGAAAGCACAGCAAATAACTAAAGTCCTGAAACAGACAAGCC
>JAJIZL010035547.1:0-10311 GCA_023969395.1 Amblyomma maculatum
ACATACATACATACATACATACATACATACATACATACATACATACAGCAGTGGAGATACGAAAAAGGACATGTAACAAAAGTTTCAGGGTTATGGCACACACATCAAAGCACAGCAATCAATGAGCACAAAAATAAAAAACGTAATAGCGTAGAAATGAAATGTAAGCATAGACAGACACGAATTGTTATTTATGCAACTTGCACAATTGAGAGACTGCAAAAATACAATTCCGATCTCAGCAAATAAATAAAAAGAAAATATGCACAAAATGGCAGTGCCAGAAATGAAACCACTGTTATCTATTTTATTTAGGGTTGTAATTTTAAATTCCATCAAAACAAAAGCTTTTGATAGAAAATAAATTAGTTATTTGCCATGTTACTTTCAAGTGAAATAGTATTTCGTTTCCGCACCGACACACTGTATTAATATTAATAATGATCGTCTATTTGCCACCAGACATATATGATGGGAGGGTGGCGGTAAAAAATCTGCTCGCAGGCAGTTTGACTAGCCCACAGCCCCTGTTTTTTATTATATTTAGTTTTAGCAGAAACAGGACCGAATCACATAAAAACAAAATATCTATATACACCGGAAGAGCAGGTTAAATGCAGTACACGTCGTTTCGGTGATGTCTTGATAAAAATGAAGGCAAAAGATGTACGAAATTTAGGACCACGCGAAAGTATAAGGCCAAAAAGAAAAGGGGTATAGTTAAGTTTCCCCCTCAGGTGGCCAGGTCAGGAAACACTTGATGATAACGATGTTCTTGATAACTTGAAGATGCAGACTCGCAACGATCACATTACTTGATGGCATGACAGAAAGCCTAACTATTTATTTGCATATAAATAAAACAAGAAGACACACGCAAGGAGACGTGGCTGACCAGTTGGTCTGATGAAATCAGCCCTGGCTTAACCCAGAGCGCTTAGTATTAAGCCATCTGTCTCCGCCCTCGGCGGGGACAGCAACCAATAAGCAATAAGGCAACCTTTCTCACCAATCGTCGACTGGAGAAAGGATATTAACTACACAAACACTTGGGAAAGGAGAGGTCCCAAGCAAACATACGAACGGCACTGACGTCACTGCTATCCGAACCTCTGCTTTCCCTTGTTTTTTTTTTGTTTTTTTGCAGACGTGCATGCGGGACCAACGTATGTCGCGTGAACAACAGCTGAAGTTCTTTATAAAAAAAAACAGACAGCTGTCAGTGAGGGCTCAAACGCTATGTGGAAATTCCAACTTGACGTAGCCCTTTTCTTGAGTACCTGCAGCTCAATTACCCATTGCGCTTCATCGCGCACCGGTCAGCCACCGCACACCTGCTACCCCATAAAGGCTGTATGCACATGAGCAGAGGGAAAGACGCGCACGTAGCAATATGAGAATGCATACAAAAGAAAACGTCCACTGGTCCCTGATATGACATTAAATACTGCACACTGCACTAAGGGAAGGAGCACTCTGCGCCGGCAACAATAGAGCTGCCACCGCGCCTCCGTCATGCGTTTGTGGTTCCACCAATTTGGTAGTCGCCGTGACCGAGGACAGGTGCGCATGTCGATGTATCTATCTCAGTTTGTACGCTCTGTACGGGAAACCGAATGGCGCGAATGTTCACCGAACTTCATAGGTATTAAAAATTATGCACTGCGCAATAGGCAAAGATTCCGGTAAGAACAAGAAAATAAATCACTGTATTCTGACTAGTAGGCATTAAAAACTCAGGTAAAACTTAAAAGCTGTTTACCGATATTCAGAATACAGAGAGGAACTACCTAGCTTTGTAACATGGTACAGTTTTCTGCAGTTTTGCAAGACTTCGTAGACCGTTGAGGCCTTACTTTATATCTTATTTGTACATTGCTCTAGATATTACAGAGTGGTTTCTCTATGGTACGTTGTTTATATGGCGAATGTATTTTTTCTGCAAGAGATGAATGAGTTGAAGGCTAAAAGGGGTCGAGGACCCCATACTAGCTGACAGTAGTTTAGATGAGACTGACAAAACGATTTGTAAAGAAGCGATTTAGTTGGCGTTGATAGTTGATGCTTGATTCGACCTATCAAGCCTGTAATGGAAGCCAACGTTTTCGTCAAATAGGCTAAGTGGTCGTCCCTATACATGTGAGAGGAGACTACACTAAGGCATTTGAAACTATGTAGAAATTCTATTTTAGGGAAGTTCAGTGTTATTGCTTAATATGGGGCGCGATTATTTTGTTCACTGGCCGGAATATAATGCTGTTAAGCGGGGATTCAGGGACTGGTAGTGGGCACTGGTAGAGAGCAAGACCGCTCCGGTGGCTTAACTTGCAGCCAGCTAGTCTGCAAAATCACTTCCTCTTTCTCGGGGATCGGCCCGCTTAATCGGAACTTCTTTTTTACAATGGTTTAGTTTCTGATGATTTATACGTATACAGTTTGATATCTCCCATTCTCCCAGTAGTGTCAGGGTATTAATATATCTAGATAATATTTCGGATTGTTTTCCTCAAACAAAGATGCTAACATCGTTTGCATGAATGACAGATCTTACATTGGGACTGATTTTTAGGATGCCATTAAGGTTTACATTGAAGAAGAGAGATCCAAGTATGCAACCTTGTGCTACACCAGAATGGGTACATTTAACTGCGGAAAATGCATTATTTAACTGAACCACTTACCACTTATACCTCTGTCACACGGTCACTTTCCAACCTCATTGAACTCAATCTGCATTCAGGTTTTCAAGAAGGACTGAAGCATCCCATGCTACACGGGCGTTTTCAATGAGCATTGAGAAATTTTTCTCATGTGCGCTACGAGGGTGTCGACGACTGCTTTTGAGTGTGCCTGAAATCTCAAGATCGATTGAGGAAGCAGCTTGCAGTCAAGCAGGCTCGAGCTCGATTGCACTTGAACGTTGTCGAGTAACAACCTCGATCTGCATTGAGTTGAATGCAGATCAAGTTCAATGAGTATCGAAACTGTCCGTGTGACAGGGGTAATACTTTCTCTGGAATAAGTGGAGCTGTAATATTTCAAAAGCCGGTCTGCGATGTCTATAACGGTTTAACTGTTGCAACAAACTATTGCTATCCACTAAATCGAAAGCCTTTAAGAAATCAACAAATGCGCAAATCGCTATGGACTTGTTTTAAAATAATTCAAAACTTTTATTTTGTTCAAGTAGCGCCAGATAGGTTGATTTGCATTTCGTGGAGGCAAACACATGTGAATTTAGTATTCCGTACTTGTCAAAGAAGTTCGATAGGTCGATATGCAAAAGCTTATTTTTTTAAGTGAAAGTAAAAGTTTATTAGCTTGAGCATATTAACGAGCCGAAGGCGGCAACCCCTGAACGGATCAGTCTCACACACTCAGCTTCGTATTTTCTCTCGGTTTCGAGAGGCACGCGACATTACCCCCCCCCCCCCCCCCCCTTCCAAACCCGGGACTCGACGCTGGGGGTGTTCTCAAACTAGATGAACACAGGAGAAGCAGGGAACACAAAGCTCCACACGCGCAAAAGATCACTCCCTGTCATAATACGGTTTCACCCGCAGTACGTGAACAGTTTCAGCACTTGAGCGCCGCCGTATTGAGGGTCGTTAACCCCGAGGAACAACTTCGTATGTCACGTTACTAAGACGCCGAATGACCTCGTATGGCCCGAAGTAACGGCGATGTAGCTTCTCGGAGAGTCCTCGACGGAGCACTGGTGACCACACCCATACAAGATCGCCAAGTTGGTAGTGAACGTCTCGGTTTCGGAGGTTGTATAGATTGGCATCGCGGTGTTGTTGATAAACACGGCACCGTGCGAGCTGGCGCACTTCTTCGCCCCGCTGCAGAAATATGTCGGCGTCCGCATAGGCGTTGGTGGCATCATCGCCGTGACTTAGAGGTAGCATAGCGTCGAACATTGCGGTGACGGGACGACCGTAGACTAGCTGGAATAGCGCGTCGTCTCCTGCTCAGCCGTATTGTATGTAAACGTTGCGTACGGAAGAACGTGATCCCACGTGCGATGATTCACGCCGACGTACATGGAAATCATGTCTGCAAGTGTTCTATTGAGGCGTTCAGTCAGTCCGTTTGTTTGCGAATGTTAAACAGTAGTCCTACGATGACTTATGTGGGTAAGACTGAAGAGAGCCTGCATTAGTTCGGCGGTAAAGGCTGTACCGGGGTCAGTAATAATAAGCGATGGGGCACCGTGGCGCAGTACGATGGCCTTGAGAAAAAACTGGGCTACTTCAGCAGCAGTTGCACGGGAAAGTGGCTGTATCTCGGCATATCGCGTTAAGTAGTCCGTCGCCACTACTATCCATCTGTTCCCTGATGCGGGCGCTGGGAAAGGGCCCAGAAGATCAAGGCCCACTTGCTGGAAAGGGGCTCTTGGCGGAGGTGTCGGCTGAAGAAGCCCTGCAGCTTCAGCGGAGGTGTCTTTCGCCGCTAGCAATCTCGGCATGTTCTCCCGTAGTGCTGGACTGAAGGCAGCAACGCAGGCCAATAGTACTTTTGTCGAATGCATGCTAATGTTCGCGTGACTCCTAAATGACCAGCCAAAGGCTCATCGTGACATGCGTGCGAGATTTCTGGCCGGAGGTCGGACGGAACAACGAGAAGAAAGGTTTCCTTGTTTGACTGAAAGTTTCTCTTATATAGGACGCGATTGCGAATGCTGCAGGAGGATATACCCCATGCGAAAGCACGTGTGGCGGCTACATCAAGCTCTTCGAGATGCTCAATAAGCGGGCGTAAACCGAGGTCAGCCCGTTGACGCTGGACCATGTTGGTGGTCGTGACTACAGCAAGAAACGGGAAGGCGGCGTCTTTGCTGTCGGGAGGGGCAGTATCAACTGGTGCACGCGACAAGTACTCGGCGTCGTTGTGCTTACGGCCCCACTTGTATACAACCGTAATGTCGTACTCTTGGAGACAAAGGTTCCACCTTGCAAGCCGTCC
The DNA here is from genome assembly GCA_023969395.1 of Amblyomma maculatum. Taxonomy (NCBI): domain Eukaryota; kingdom Metazoa; phylum Arthropoda; class Arachnida; order Ixodida; family Ixodidae; genus Amblyomma; species Amblyomma maculatum. Next base: position 4,969 of record JAJIZL010035547.1, read on the forward strand.
AGATGGGTCTTTGAGTTGTGCCAGCATAACGAATGGTGGTCGCTCACAGCCCTAAAAGGGCTCCCGTAATGATAGGGTCTGAACTTAGTTATCGCCCAAACTACCGCAAGACATTCCTTTTCAGTGGTTGAGTAGTTTGCCTCGGCTTTTGAAAGAGAGCGACTGGCGTAAGCAATACCTTTCTCAGTGCCATTTTGCACTTAATCGGAATGGCACCGAGTCCGAAATTACTGGCATTAGTATGAATATACGGAGCAGCGTTTTCATGAAAATGGGCAAGTATCGGGGCGGCCTGCAGTCGCCCGCGTAACTCATTGAGGGCATCTTCTTCATCTTCTTGCCACGCCAATGGAACATCGTCTAGGGTGAAAAGCGTAAGATGCTCGGCAATCGCTGAAACATTCTCAATGAAACGCCTGTAATAGGCACAAAGCCCCAAAATCCTTCTAACTGACGTTTTGTCTCTAGGGCGCGGGAAGTTTTCCACACCAGCAGTCTTGTCGGGATCTGGTTTCACGCCCTCAGAACTAATAACATGGCCAAGAAAGCGGAGCTCCTGGAATCAGAAATGGCATTTCTGTGGTGTTATCGTCAGTTGGGCTGAACGCAGTGCCTGTAGTACCATTCGCAGCCGGTCAAGGTGCTCCTCAAAACTAGCCGCGAAATTGACGACATCGTCGAGATACACTAGGCACGCCTGCCACTCAGTCCAGAGAGAACGGTGTTCATCATTCGCTGGAAGATTGCTGGTGCAGAAAAGAGACCGAAAGGAAGCACTTTAAATTCATAAAGGCCGTCGTGGATTACGAACGCTGTTTCCTCTCTGTCCCTTTCGTCCACTTCTATCTGCCAGTAGCCATTCTTGTGGTCATGCGACGAGAACTATTCGGCATTGCGTAACTGGTCCAATGCGTCATCGATACGTGGGAGTGGGTATGCGTGCCGTTTCGCTACCTGATTTAACATACGATAATCGACGCATAACCGCAAGATATTATCTTTTTTCTTCACCAGCACTACAGGCGAAGCCCAGGGGCTGGTAGACGGCTGCACCACGTCTTCAGTAAGCATTTCCTGCACCTGGCTTCGAATAGTCTCGTTCCATTGACGACACTCGGTATCGCTGTTGGGAAATCGGCTTGGTCTCCGCGTCAACCATAATGCGGTGTTTGGCTACTGGGGTACGCCCAACTTTCGAAGACGTTGCAAAGCATCCAGCAAACTCCTGAAGGAGGTCTGGGAGTCGCCGCCGCTCAACCACCGACAGATTTTATTTATTTATTTCAGGAATACTGCCAGCCTTCACAGAAGGCCTTAGGCAGGAGTGGGAATACATGCATTGTTAAAATACACAGCAGAAAAGAAAAACCAGCTTAACAAGAGGAAAAACCTAAGAAATAAAAAATCATCCCGGTGTCGACCTGCCACCAAAAAATGGATTAAGATACTAACACATGAACACGCCGTTCGTACAGTGAAATTGACCACAAAAACAAAAAAAAAGGTACATTAAAAGCAGCCATTGAAACCACATGCGCAAGGAAATGGTAGGAGCAATACAGGAGCAAAATACCCGAGCAGATAACCAATGGCAAACCACATGTACTAGAAACGCCAACAGTAATAAAGGAGCACTACACGTGAATATATCAAGAACACTTTTTCAATTTTGATAACATAGACTCGACGGTCGGGCATTCTGCAATATCAGCAGGAAGTGCGTTCCACTCACTGACTGTTCTAAGGAAGAAAGAATTTTTAAACACGTTGCTTTTGCAGGTGTACTCTTTCATTTTTTTAGAGTGATGTGCACGCGTATTGCGCCGAATAACAGGTTCGATATATAGCTTCTGGTTTATTCCTAGCTTAGAATAGTAGAGAAGATGCATGTACTTCAGTCGTTCATGAAAGCGACGTAACTGCAGAGGATCTAAATTAGCTTTTTGCACTAGAGCGGTTGCTGAAGTGTGCCAACTGTACGAACTATAACAAACCTTGCTGATTTTTTTTTTTTGATGTTTTCGAGTTTGTTAATATTCATCTTAGTATAAGGATCCCATACTACTGAAGCGTATTCAAGAAGTGGCCTGATAAATGTTTTGTAAGCTAGAAGTTTTATTTCTTGAGTAGACTGGCGTAGGGTTCTTCGCAAGTAACCAAGTTTTTGCATCGCCTGTTTTTCAATGTAACACACATGTTTATTCCATCTGAGATCAGAGGTTAGAATTACACCTAAATATTTATAACTTTCAACGGATGCTAGGAGGTGACTTATAATGGAGTAGGGAAAGGTTAGGGGCTTTTTTTTTACGAGTAATTATCATTGCTACTGTTTTCTTATTTATTTTCATTTGCCATGTTGTGCACCAGTTTTCTATTTTAGCTAGCGATAAATTTAACTCAGACTGGTCATTCGGATGTTTAATTTCATTGTAAATAATGCAGTCATCTGCGAAAAGTTTTATTTTCACGGACACATTGCTGATGATATCGTTAATAAATACTAAAAAGAAAAGAGGCCCCAGAACAGACCCCTGCGGAACGCCCGACCGGACCGGCCCATAACTGGAACACGCTCCTTCAATCGACACGCACTGGTGCCGCGACGAAAGATACGCCGCTATCCAGGAAAGCAATGTATCATTTCTAAGTATTGGTTCCAGTTTTAATAACAGCTTTTGGTGGGAAACGCAGTCAAACGCTTTCTCAAAATCTAAAAAGATAATATCTATTTGGCTCTGTCTATCTATAGCTGCTGCAAAATCATGTACTGCCTCAAGTAGTTGTGTGACCGTTGACACCCCCCTGCGGAAACCGTGCTGCCGAGGATCTATGTAATTGTGTTTTTCAAGATAAGTGGATATGTGTTTAAAGATTATATGTTCCATAATTTTTCCGCATGTGCACAAAAGTGAAATTGGTCTGTAGGACGAAAGAAGCGATTTGTTTTCTGATTTGGGTATCTGTGTGATTTTAGCATACTTCCAATCGTTAGGAAGTGCTGCTTCTGACAGAGATTTCCTAAATATGAGCGATAGATACTTAGCGCACCATTCTGCATACCTGAAAAGAAAGGCATTGGGTATCCCATCAATTCCCTGTGACTTCTTAACATCAATATCAAGTAAGAGCGATAGAGCGCCTTCTTCAGATATAGATATATTATTTATCGGAGGGTTCGTGTCACTGACTGCGAACTGCGGGATCTTGCCATCGTCATCTGTATATATGGAGCAGAAAAACTGATTAAAAGAATTCGCTATTTGATATTTGTCAGTGACAGTTACATCTGCAATGGACATAGCGGGGAATGGGTCTTTTCTAGATGAAAAATGTCGCCAAAACTTAGCAGGAGATGAAAGAAGAAAGTTTTTCATTGTTATATTGTGGTAGTTATATTTTGCTATTTTTATTGAACTCTTGAGCTGTTGGCGCATGCCGGTAAGTTTCAGAACATTGGCCGCAGAGGGGCACTGCCGGATTTTTTTTCTCATCTTTTTCGTTTTCCGTTTTAGACGTACAATTTCTTTAGTGATCCAGGGATTAGTGTTGTGTACAAATTTGCAACTACATGGCACATACTCGTTCACACATTTCAATGCAAGATTTTTAAACAATAACCATAAACTGTTGACACAGCATGAATCAGACTCATAACAAGACGTGAAATATGAAAAGGAGTTATCTAGTGTGTCCAAAACACCAACGTCATCAGCACGTGTGAAGTTCGGAAACACTCGATTTTCTTTCTTGCAATTCGTAATGGCGTTGAGATGTAAGTTTAGGCATACCATCTTATGATCTGATATGCCGTCCATAACCTGCAGTTTTGGTTCACGACGAAGCAATTCACCCGATACAAAAAATAAATCTAAAATAGAGGCGGTGCCATTTTGAATACGTGTAGGCTGCCTGACTAGCTGGACTAAGTCATGCAAAAGAATAATATCGACAAACGGCTCTGCAAAAGTTGACAACGCTTCAGGAAAATCTTTAGTCCAATCGATTGATGGAATATTAAAATCACCCCCTAAAAGTAAGTTATTGGAATATTTTGAGCACTCGCATAAAAAGCAATTCATTTCATCAAAGAAAGTAGTGTCAGTGCAAGGAGGCCTATAAAATGCCCCTATAAGTAGATTAAGCTCCTTCAAGCAGATTTTAATAACGACGGACTCAATACCAGATATGTCAGGCAGCCTAATTGCGTGCAATGTATCTCGTAACATTATGGCAACTCCGCCGCCTCTAGAACTTCTATCCTTTCTGTAGATTCGGTAGCCGGGTGGTGTCACCTCGAAGTCGCTGATTTCAGCGTGTAACCACGTTTCGGTTATGATCAATGCATCAGGTTTGTGCGCTAACAAAATACTCTCAATATCCTCCGATTTATTAAGTATACTCCGTGCATTGAGGTTCAGACATTGAAAAGGTTCCCGAGCACATGTATCGATTCATTGCTGCCCTTCCGACGCATGTTTCCTTGGCTCAAGGCTTTTCCCAGCGGGTATCCTCTTAATTGTAGCGTCGTCCCATGCAAAGAACTCATTATCAACCTTAAGTTTGTCATAGACTAACTTAACCTTCCTTCCCGATTTCCTAATTTCGGACGTGCTCTCCCACAGTTTCTTCCTCTTTTGCCTAGTTGCCACAGAAAAGTCTTCAGAAATTGAAGTACCTGTATCTTTCAGTTTACAAAAGTTCTGCAGTATGCTTATTTTTTCGCGATGATCGATAAGCTTTAGAATTATAGGACGCGGTCGTTCTTGCTGTTGGCTGCCAATACGGTGTATCCTCTCTGTGGACGACACGGCTATGCCTAATTTGTCTTTGAACACACCTTCAACTACTTTTGAGGCAAGTTCCTGGGGCGTTTCATCGGGTTCTTCAGTAATGGCATACATGAGAATATTATTCCGTCGGGAGCGATCTTCCAAGTCAGTGAGCTTGCTTTGAAAGTTGCGAACGCTTCTTTCAATATCAGAGACCCTAGCACTGACTTCTGTTATCGCTCTTGAGGTAGCTTCAAATTTTTCTATTTTTGTCTCAATTTCGGCCAGTCTTTTCTGTATGTTCTTTTGTCCTTCTAGTATTTCAGTAGGCTGTTCCTGGAAGGTGGGACCTGGGTTGATTCTATGTCCCCACAAAGCATCAGCAAGGATATGAGCGAATTTCGCGCGGCACAACAAATCGCAACAACATTTGGTGGGCACGTCAGCTGGATAAAACAACGGTTGCTGGTTTTAACAGTAGAGGTTTCGTTACTAACCTGCGTGAAAAGAAGAAGCGGGTTTGACATGACGCTGCCAGATGTCCAGCCAACGTGCCCACTGAAGAAGTTCT